>JAJOOO010008877.1:0-18942 GCA_029582685.1 Solanum piurae
AAAAATAAGGAAAAGTACATCAAAACACATTACGAAATTTTCAAACCTCAAATGACCTTAGAGTATCGAAACGAAAAGATGAACAAATTTTTACACTTTTTTGTAACCGTCTGAAAAATAACAAAAAAAATAATTCTTCCTCGTAAATGTCTGAAAAATATAAAAATCAAGAAAACTATATCAAAACACCTCAAAAAATTCTAAAACCTCACCAATTATATTGGAATATCAAAACGAAAAAAGGATCAAAATTTTACTCTTTTTCGTAATTGTCCAAAAAATAACAAAAAAATAATTCTTCCTCCTAAATGTCCGAAAAATATAAATTTTCAGAAAAAAAAATCAAAACACCTCAAAAAATTCTCAAATCGCACCAATGACCTTAGAATTTCAAAATGAAGTAATGATCAAATTTAACTCTTTTTCATAACTATTTGAAAATAACAAAAAAATATTTTTTCCTCATAAATATACGAAAAATATAAAAATCAAGAAACGTATATCAAAATATCGCAAAAAAATTTCAAACCGCACCAATGACCTTAGAATATCAAAACAAAAGATGATCAATTTTTTACTCTTTTTAGTAACTCTCCGAAAATAACAAAAAATTAAATTCTTCTTCGTAAATGTCCAAACAATATAAAAATCAAGAAAAGTACATCAAAACACCTCTAAAAATTCTCAAACTACATCAATGACCTTAGAGTATCGAAACGAAAAAATGATCAAATTTTCTCTTTTTCATAACTGTCTGAAAAAAATTAATTCTTCCTCGTAATTGTCTGAAAAATATAAAATTCAAGAAAAGTACATCAAAACACCTCAAAAAACTCTCAAACCGCACCAATGACCTCATAAAATTCTCAAACCGCACATTCCTTAGAATATCGAAACTAAAGAATGATCAAAATTTTACACTTTTTCATAATTGTCCGAAAAATAACAAAAAAATTAATTCTTCCTCGTAAATGTCTAAAAAATATAAAAATCAAGAAAAGTACATCAAAACACCTCAAAAAATTCTCAAACCACACCAATGACCTTCGAATATCGAAACTAAAAAATGATCAAAATTTTACACTTTTTCGTAACTGTCCAAAAAATACTAAAAAAATTAATTCTTTCTCGTAAATGTCTGAAAAATATAAAAATCAAGAAAAGTACATCAAAACACCTCGGAAAATTCTCAAACCGCACCAAAGACCTTAGAATATCAAAACGAAAAAATGATCAAAATTTACTCTTTTTCGTAAAGATCCGAAAAATAACAAAAATATAAATTCTTCCATGTAGATGTCCGAAAAATATAAAATCAAGAACAGTACATCGACACCTCAAAAAATTCTCAAACTGCACCAAGGACCTTAGAATATCGAAACGGAAAATTGTTCAAAATTTTACTATTTTTCGTAACTGTCCTAAAAATAACAAAAAAATTAATTAATCCACGTAAATGTTTGAAATATATAAAAATCAAGAAAAATATATTAAAACACCTTAAAGAATTCGTGAACCACACCATTGACCTTATAATATCGAAACTAAAAAATGATCAAAATTTTACTCTATTTCATAGCAGTCCAAAATAACAAAAAATAATTCTTCCTCGCAAATGTCTGAAAAATATCAAAATCAAGATGAGTAAATCAAACACCTCAAAATATTCTCAAACCGCACAAATGACCTTAGAATAACGAAACTAAAAAATGATCAAAATTTAACTCTTTTTCGTAACTGTTTGAAAAATAAATAAAAATAAATTCTTCCTCCTAAATGTCCAAAAAATATATAAATAAGGAAAAGTACATAAAAAAACCTCAAACAATTCTCAAAATGCACCAATGACCTTAGAATATCAAAACAAAAAACTAATCAAAATTTTACACTTTTTCGCAACTGTCCGAAAAATAACAAAAAAATTAATTCTTCCTCGTAAATTTTCAAAAAATATAAAAATCAAGGAAAATACATCTAAACACCTCAAAAAATTCTCATACTACACCAATGACAATAGAATATCGAAACGAAAAAATGGTTAAAATTTTACTATTTTTCGTAACTGTCCAAAAAATAACAAAAATTAAATTCTTCTCTATAAATGTCTGAAAAATATAAAAATCAAGAAAAGTACATCAAACACCTCAAAAATTCTCAAACCGCATTAATGACCTTAGAATATCAAAACGAAAAAATGATCAAAAATTTTCCCTATTTTGTAACTGTCTGAAAAATGGCAAAAAAATTAATTCTTCTTCGTAAATGTCTGAAAACTATAAAAATCATTATAAGTAAATCAAAACACCTCAAAAAATTCTCAAACCTCACCAATGACCTTAGATTATCGAAATGAAACAATGATCAAAATTTTACACTTTTTCAAAAATATCCAAAAAATAATGAAAAAATTGATTCTTCCTCGTAAATATCCGAAATATATAAAAATCAACAAAAAGTACATCAAACACCTCAAAAAATTCTCAAACTGCACCAATGACCTTAGAATCGAAACGAAAAAATGATCAAAATTTTACTCTATCCGAAAAATAAAATTAAAAAATTAATTCTTCCTTGTAAAATTCTGGAAAATATAAAAATCAAGAAAAGTACATCAAAACACCTCAAAAATTTCTCAAAATGCACCAATGACCTTAGACTATCGTAAAGAAAAAATGATCAAAATTTCACTCTTCTTAGTAACTGTTCGAAAATAACAAAATATTAAATTTTTCCTCATAAAAGACCAAAAAATATAAAAATCAAGAAGAGTACATCAAAACACCTCAAAAACTTCACAAACTACAACAATGACCTTAGAATCGAAATTAAAAAATGATCAAAATTTTACTTTTTTTCATAATTGTCCGGAAATAACAAAAAAATTAATTCTTACTCATTAATGTCTGAAAATATATAAGAATCAAGAAAAGTGCATCAAAATACCTCAAAATAAATTCTCTAACTGCACCAAGGACCTTAGAATATCAAAACGAAAAAATGATCAAAATTTAATTCTTTTTTGTAAATGTCCGAAAAATGTCAAAAAAAATTAATTCTTCATCTTAAATGTCCGAAAAAATATAAAAATAAAAAAAAGTACATCAAAACACCTCATAAAATTCTCAAACCGCTCCAATGACCTTAGAATATCGAAATAAAAAAATGATCAAAATTTTAATCTTTTTCGTAACGGTTCGAAAAAAAAAAAAAAACTTAAATTCTTCAATGTAGATTTTGAAAAATATAAAAATCAAGAAAAGTATATCAAACAGCTCAAAATATTCTCAAACTGCACCAATGACCTTAGAATATCAAAATGAAAAAATGTTCAAAATTTTAATCTTTCTCATAAATGTCCGAAAAATAACAAAAAAATTATTTTTTCCTCGTAAATGTCCAAAAAATAAAAAAATCAAGAAAAGTACATCAAAACACCTCAAAAAATCTCAAACTAAACCAATTACCTTAGAATATCGAAACGAAAAAATGATCAAAATTTTACTATTTTTCGTAACTATCCGAAAAATAACAAAAAATTTAATTCTTCCTTGTAAATGTCTGAAAATATAAAAATCAAGAAAAATACATCAAAATACCTCAAAAATTCTCAAACCGCACCACTAACCTTAGAATATCGAAACTAAAAAATGATCAAAATTTTACTCTTTTTCGTAACTGTCAGAAAAATAACAAAAAAATTAATTCTTACTTGTAAATGTCTGAGAAATATAAAAATCAAGATAAGTACATCAAAACACCTCAAAAAATTCTCAAACCACACCAATGACCTTAGAATATCGAAACGAAAAAAGAATCAAAATTTTACTCTTTTTTGTAACTGTCCGAAAAATAAAATAAAATTGTAATTCTTCCTCTTAAATGTCTGAAAAATATAAAAATCAAGATAAGTACATCAAAACATCTCAAAAAATTCTCAAACCGCACCAATCACCTTAGAATATCGAAACAAAAAAATGAGCAAAACTGTAAAAAAGAATTGTAACTCTCCGAAAAATAACAAAAAAAATCACTTTTCCTCGTAAATGTCTAAAAAATATAAAAATCAAGAAACATACATCAAAACACCTCAAAATAATTTCAAACTGTCCCGATGACCTTTGAATATTGAAACGAAAAAATAAGCAAAACTTTACTCTTTTTCATAACTGTCCGAAAAATAACAAAAAAAATATTTTTTTCCTCATAAATGTTCGAAAAATATAAAAATCAAGAAACATACATAAAAACAACTCAAAAAAAGTTCAAATGCACCAATGACCTTAGAATAGCGGGAAAAAAATGAGAAAACTTTACTCTTTTTCGTAACTGTCTAAAAAATAACAAAAAAGTTATTTTTTTCCCACGAATGTTCGAAAAATATAAAAATAAAAAATCATACATCAAAACACCTCAAAAAAATTTCAAACTGCACAAATTATATCAAAACGAAAAAATGAGCAAAACTTTACTCTTTTTCGTAATTGTCCAAGAAATAACAAAAAAAATTGTTTTCCTCGTAAATGTCTGAAAAATATAAAAATCAAGAAACATACATCAAAACATCTCAAAAAAATTTCAAAATGTACCAATGACCTTAGTATTTCGAAACGAAAAATTGAGAAATACTTTACTTTTTCTCGTAACTGTCCGAAAAATAACAAAAAAAATAAAATTCCTCGTAAATGTCCAAAAAATATAAAAATCAGGAAGCATACATCAAAAACCTCAAAAAAAATTCAAATTGCACCAATGGCCTTAGAATATCGAAACGAAAAAATGAGAGAAACTTTACACTTTTTTGTAACTGTCCGAAAAATAATAAAAAAAATTAATTTTTCCACGTAAATGTCTGAAAAATATAAAAATCAAGAAACATACATCAAACAACTCAAAAAAATTTGAAATTGCACCAATGATCTTAGAATATCGAAACTAAAAAATGAGCAAAACTTTACTCTTTTTCGTAACTGTCCGAAAAATAACAAAAAAATAATGTTCCCTCGTAAATGTCTGAAAAATATAAAAATCAAGAAACATACATCAAAACACCTCAAAATTTTTTTAAACTGCACCAATGACCTAAGAATATCGAAAAGAAAAAATGAGCAAAACTTTGCTCTTTTTCGCAATTGTCCGAAAAATAACAAAAAAATATTGTTTCCTCGTATATGTCTGAAAAAATATAAAAATCAAGAAAAATACATCAAAACACCTCAAAACAAATAATCAAACTGCACTAATGACCTTAGAATATCAAAACGGAAAAATGAGCAAAGTCTTACTCTTTTTTTGTAAGTGTCTGAAAAATAACAAAAAAATTATGTTTTCCTTGTAAATATCGAAAAATATAAAAATCAAGAAACATACACTAAAACATCTCAAAAAAAATTTAAACTGCACCAATGACTTTAGAATCAAATAAAAAAAATGAGCAAAAGTTTACTCCTTTTGGTAACTGTCTGAAAAATAACAAAAAAAATAGTTTTCCTTATAAATGTCTGAAACATATAAAAATCAAGAAACATACATCAAAACACCTCAAAAAATTTCAAAATGCACCAATGACCTTAGAATAACCAAACGAAAAAAATGAGCAAAACGTTACTTTTTTCATAATTGTCTGAAAAATAACAAAAAAATATTTTCCCCCCTAAATAATCGAAAAATATAAAAGTCAAGAAACATACATCAAAGCACCTCAAAATAATTTAAACTGCACCAATGACCTTAGAATATCGAAACGAAAAAATGAGCACTCTTTTTCGTAACTGTCTAGAAAAATAACTAAAAAAAATAAAATTCCTCGTAAATGTCCAAAAACTAAAAACAATAAGAAACGGATACATCCAAACTTACACCTCAATTAAGAGGTATAAACGGTCGAATTCAATTTATAGAACTCAACGTGAGTTGAGGTCGATCCCATAGAGAATTTCTTTACAAAAATGATTTCACTGTTGTGTTTACTCAAAAGTCATTATTATTTCGTAAAGAAACAGTTATGGAAAATAAAATGGGTTTAGCTATCAAGCTATAGTAACCAAGGTTGTTAACTAAATTCTAATTTACCAATTAACAAAATATCAATTTTAAAGTTGTTTCAGTAATTAAATGAAACTAGGATTGTGTTCCCCATAACGTTGCATCTAATGTTCTTCCGTAATTGAGTTTCAGGAAATTTATCTCTATAAAATGCAGGCGAGTTAAATATATCTGATACTTCTCAGTCTAACCAGATAATTTTCACTCAAGTCCTCTTGGTCCCATAGTTCTACAAGTTTTACCCTCGCTTACTATGTGTTAAATTTCTTCTCTCGAACTCAAACTTTGACTTCATTTCTTCGGGTTAACTTAACTTTTTCCTAATTATCATTTTTCTATTGAACAAATGACATATACAAGCTCATTCTAACGCATGTACTCATTAGAATACATGATTAATGAAAGCTAAATTATAATTTGCAAATATAAATCGCCTTTCACTCATTTTACGAAATTACATTTAGATTTACGTCATAGATACCACAATCCCAGTTGTGGTATTTAGCCACTCATGATTTCACGTAAACATAAAGAAGTATATAATGAAAACATAACAATAAAATACTTATGAAAATAAGCAAATCGAAAAGCACTTTGATAATTCAAGAACCGGAAATCCAACTTTCAAACTTAATTCGATGTTAATCTCCAAAACCAAAAGCTAAAAATATTTGAAACTATGTTCTTCGTTCCAGATAAGATGAGATAAAAAGTAAAAACGACTTAATTAATTAAATAAAGTTATTTTAAAAAGAGTCCTACTCGAAGTAGGACTGAACTGTCGGCACTTCATTAATGCTACCACGGTCCGTCAAGGGCTTCACGGTCCGTGAAGCCCTTCGTGGTCTTCACTTAGAATTCCCCAAACTTGGGTCTTTAATGCCTGCACACTGGAAATTGCATCACAGACAACACCACAGACATTAAAGAGACCACGGTCTGTTTGGGTGTGTCTGTGGTCTTCACTTGGAATTTCCCAAGCTTGGGTCTTCAATGCTTGCACACTGGAAATTGCATCACGGACAACACCAAGGACCGTTATAGAGACCATAGTCCGTCTGGGTGTCCGTGGTCTTCACTTAGAATTTCCCAAGCTTGGGTCTTCAATGCTTGCACACTGGAAATTGCACCACGGACCATGTCACGATCCATCTTAATCTTCACGGCCCGTATAGGCGTTCGTGATCTTCACTTGGTTTGTCAACAACTCAGATTCCAACTTGCCGTTTCTTCTTTTCTTTTCTCTTTCACGACTACTTGTTTTTGCCTGTACAAACACGACTAAACACATCATATTCATATAACTACACTCGATTTTAGTACTAATTCTTAGTTTTCAAGCATCAAATGTGCCAAGATTTCGCGGCACATCAACACCCTCAACTTAGAACCATTACTCGTCCTCAAGTGATGAGAAAAATATAATACATTCAACAATCACTCATTCCAACTCTTTTGACACTGTGCAACACCTGTCTCAATCACAAATTGTATCCAAAACCATTAATCTAACATGCAAGGATCAATATATGACATCCCATTACTCACAGTTGACCGTGCGTATGCCTGTGTACTATCAGCTCACACAATCTACTATCTAATGCAATCACTGTGTCCTCACACCAAATAAGTCCCTCACTCATGATAATTGGGACTAAGTTCTACACTCGCACTCTCAAAGAACTTCTAACACTAACAACAAACTACCATAGTTGCCCTTGCTTTTTACGCTCTATCTTTCAAACACCCGAAATAGGATCACTGTAGGACTTTGTTGGCTTGTAACATAGGCTCAGGCTAGGGAATGGATATTTGGGTTTGTGAGTGACTAACCCTTTGATTCTCCAAAGTTTTGTTTGCACACAACTCTTTTCTAGGAGATTCCCTCTTTTTCTTCATTTCAATACATCCCAGCGGCCATTATTTTCTTTTTCTTTTCTACTTTTTATATATATATATATATATATATACATATATATATATTTTATGCATTAGCTCACTAGTTGAACCTTGTTTTTCACTTCTTCTTTCTGCTCGGGTTGCAATCACCCTCAACTTAGGCTTTTGGCCTGAGTTGTGACATCGTATCTTCGGAGACTCAAGGATATGATATTTAATGGGTAAGAACAAAAACTGATTTTCATACTCAAATCGGGTTCAAGTGATAAGCTTTTTATTTGGTTGTTTTATTTTTGGCTTTTTAGTGACTTAGCAAAAATGGCCTACTGATTCTTTCCTATCCGGTTATTCTCAGATTTAAGCAAGACTACTCGGGCAAGTTTAAGTTTCTATTCCTAGCGTTAGACTTCTAGTAAACCTCACACACATGACACAGGACTACATTCTCCAGTTTCTTGGTTCACCAATTTATTTCCAGATTAGTAATGTTCAACATGTCAGTATATATGATGTCATCTAAAGATCCTAATAGTCAAATCTCAGATCAAGATAATCATTTCACACAGACTTGCTGGTGCACCACTCAACACACAAACACTTCATATTCTTATCAAAACACAAAAACAAAACAATCACTGTTTTCACAATGAACACAGAGTCAACCTCCATTCATCCTAACATCTAGAATGGCAGGTTGCTCACCACCTCCTCCCCAAACAAAAAGACTTTGCCCTCAAAGTCAATGAAGAAAAACAAAATAGGGCTATGAGGAGGGGTCATACCTACGGCGCTCTAGGCGCCGGTAGCCGGATCAGCGTCGACACCCTTATCAATGGGTGCATTCTGAGAAACCAGCTCAGGCTCAGGTTGGCTACTAGTAACTGCAATAGGTGCTCCGCTACCAGAACCGTAAGTTAACATTGCATCTCGTTGTTGTTGCACAAGTGCTTCTTTTTCTCTAACTTCTTTCTTCGATGCCTTGCGTGCTTTCTTTTCTTGCCTTATTTCTTTTTTGGACAGGTCACCCGGTAGCTCATCATCAGATTCTCCAGCTTTTTTCTTTCTCTTATCGGATTTGCTTTTAGGGAGTTCCCCCCATAGATTGTCAAGGGACTGCGTGGTAGGCTGCTCAGTGAATATCTTCATCAATGACGCTGGCATGACCGGAGTAGGCGCTTGTACCGGCTTCTCAGCTAGTTTATCAACTTGAGCTCGCATATCGGCCAACTGTTGCTTGAACTCTTACGTGTTGCTTGAATCAGCTGCCTGTAACTACGCTTGGAAATGGGCCTCCAAGCCATCCATCCTATTTTTTAAAATAGCAAGCTCCTTCTGCATTTCATCTTTTATGCGCTTTTCCGCAGCTAACATCGCGCTCTATGAGCTGGGGCATTCGGTTGACCATATGGTGGACCAAAGTCCTGGTCTGTCGCTGATTTGCAACCAACTTTTTTGGACATATAATCCACTGCCACCAATATATACTTCTGCCCATAGGAGCTCACAAATGGCCCATGAAATCAACTCCCCACATATCAAATAGCTCCACCTCCAGAATAGGTGTCATGGGTAACTCGTGGTGGCGAGAGATGGCTCCTTGCTGCTGGCACACATCAGAACTCTTTACTATGTCCATCGCATCCTAGTGAATCGTGGGCCAGTAGTACCCACACTGAAGTACCTTGTGGGCTGTCCTAGCGCCTCCATGATGGCCACCCACTGGAGATGAGTGACATGCCTCTAGAATGTGCAACATCTCATCTTCAGAGATGCATCGCCTAATGATATTATCAGCACACACCCTGTACAAATAAGGTTCATCCCAAAAATACTTACCCACATCATGCAGGAACCTCTTCCTTTGCTGAAATGTCAGCCCCTCAGGCATCAAGTCACTAACAAGAAAGTTAGCAAAATCAGCAAACCAAGGAATAAGATCAAGAGTTGCAGCCAATACCTGCTCATCCAGGAACACATAATTGATTTCTAGCTCACATTCCTCTTTCTTTTCAGCCTCCAACCTAGATAGGTGATCAACCACCTATTTTTCACAACCTCTTCTATCCTTAACATCAAAATCAAACTCCTGAAGTAGCAACACACATCTGATCAGCCTTGGATTGGCATCTTTCTTTGCCATGAGGTATCTCAGAGATGCATGATCCGTGTGGACTATCACTCTAGTACCCAGCAAGTAAGCTTTGAATTTCTCGAATGCATACACCACATCCAATAGTTCCTGTTCAGTAACTGTGTACTTTCAATGTGCCCCATTTAATGACTTACTAGCATAGTAAACCGGATGAAACATCTTGTTGTGCTTTTTCCCCAACACAACTCCTAAGGCAGTACCACTAGCATCGCACATTACCTCAAATGGCTCAGCCCAATCTGGGCTAATGATCACTGGGGCAGAAATCGGCTTCTCCTTCAGGCATTCAAAGGCTCTTAGACATGACTCATCAAAAGAAAATTTTACCTCTTTCTCCAAAAGCTTGCACAAGGGGTGTGCAATTTCTGAGAAGTCTTTGATGAAACGCCTATAAAACCCGGCATGTCCTAAGAATCTTCGAACACTCTTCACACAAATAGGTGGAAGCAACTTTTCAATCACCTCAATTTTTGCTTTGTCGACCTCTAACCCCTTTTGTGACACCATGTGACCAAGGACTATGCCTTCCTTGACCATGAAATGGCACTTTCCCAATTCATTACTAGATTAGCTTCCTCACATCTCTGTAAAGCCCTGTTGAGATTAAGAAACATTCATCAAAAGTATCACCTACCACTGAAAAGTCTTCCATGAATATAAACATCATACACCTCTATAAAGTTGCTGGTGCATTACATAGTCCAAATGGCATGCGTTTAAGCTCAAATGTGCCATAAGGAAATGTAAATGTGATCTTTTCCTGATCTTCAGGAGCAATCGATATCTGGTTGTAGCCAGAGTATCCATCTAAGAAATAGTACCACCCTTTTCAGCCAACCTGTCAAGCATCTGGTCCATGAATGGCATTGGGAAGTGATCCTTCAAAGTCCACTTGTTCAGCTTCCTGTAGTCCACGCACCCTCGCCATCCTGGTCTTTGCGGGACCAACTCTTGTTTTGTTTTTGCAACCACTATCATACCACCCTTCTTAGGCACACATTGCACTGGGCTGACCCAAATACTTTCAAAAATGGGGTACACAACCCCATCATCTTACCACTTGATGATCTTCTTTTTGACCACCTCTTGCATTGGTGGATTTAACCTCCGTTGGTGCTCAATGCTTGAGTTGCAGTCCTCCTCAAGTTGGATCTTGTGAGTGCATATACCCGGGGTATCCCAATGGTGTCAGCAATGGTCCACCCAATTGCTCTTTTATACCTTATTAGCACTTTAATCACAACTTGGACCTGTTCATCATTCAAATCTGCAGCCTAAATCACAGGTAAAGTGTTGTTAGCGCCCAAAAATACATACCTCAGGTGATTGGGTAATTGTTTCAGTTCCAGCACTGGTGGCTCCTCAATGGATGGTTTTGCTGGAGGACTTGGCCTGTTTTTCAAATCTAGGTCCAGTTTCTTTGAAGCATAAGAGTGTGCTCCCATGCCTTGTAGAGAATTCACGGTCTCCACATAGTTAGTCCAGAAATCAGCTTCAAAATTCATCAGCACGACTGCTAATATTTCAACAACTAACCTCTCCTCAATGGTTGCTCCCATTTCTTCTTCATCAAACACCTCTATCGCAGACACCACATTCATGTCATGTGGTTGTTTCATTGACCTGCAAATATTAAACTTTACCTCTTTTTTGTTGAGTCTAAATTTCAGTTCTCCTCTCTCAACATCTACCAATGCTCGTCCTGTGCCCATAAATGGTCTTCCCAAAATTATGGGAACCTCAAAATCCACTTCGTAATCTTGACGAAGTCTACCGGAAAGATGATAGTGTCCACCTTTATGAGCACATCACATAAAGCCCACAGGTCGCTTCATCGACCTATCTGCCATCATCAACCTCATTGCAGTGGGTTTTGGAACTCCTAACCCCAGTTGCTTGTAGATGGCCAGCGACATCAAGTTTATACTGGCCCCCTAAGTGTCACAAGGTCTTTGCAAATTTGATTGAGCCGATGGTGCACGGTATGGTGAATGCACCCGGATCCTCCCTCTACTCTACCAGAGTTTGGTAGCAATATCACTGCAGTGATGAACATTGTCAGTCAAATCAATACTTACAACTCTTTTCTTTGTGACCAAGTCTTTCATGAACTTGGCATATCCTGGCATCTGCTCTAGGGCTTCTGCCAATGGGATATTCACTGATAGTTGTCTCAGCATGGTGATGAATTTAGCAAATTTCCCATCTTCAGCTTTCTTTTTAAGCCTTTGAGGGAAAGGAGAAGGTGGTCTTGGGATCTGCTGTAAAGGCATAGTTCCCTCAATACCCTTCTCCGTTACTCCTGCTTGTTTCGCTATTGACTGAGCGTCCTCTGAGTCATCTACATGTTTAGCTTCAACCACTTCTCTTCCAGTTCGCTCTAACACATGTTCATGCTTAGTACATACACAAATTGGTTCATTAAGAATCTTATCACTCCTGGTGGCGATATCCATGCAATGCCCGTCTTTCGTAGGATTTTGGATCGTGTCACTTGGTAGTGACCCATTTTCCTCTAGTTTAATGATGTTGAAAGTTGTCCCAACTGCTGCTCTATTTGCTTGAGTCACCTCTCATCTCTTTCACTCCTGCATTAGTTGACTCAACTTTTAGGAGCACCTTAGCCAGCATGTCTTCTAGCTTAGACACACTGGAACTACCACTTGCACAGTCTCTATTACTTGGGGGCACATACACACCAGTGCGATCATTTCTATACCCATCTCTGTTCTTCCAATTTCCTGCTCTCTATTCGCTTCAAAGAAAGTAGTTGGAAGAGTGATATAAGTACCTGTAGCCTGGGAGTCTGAAGCTGGTGGCAATGATGGTGCCCCCGAAGCTGGCTGTGATGACTCACCCTGCTCAGTTTGGCCTGCAACCTGTGGGATGACTTCTGGGGTATGAGGTACTACCGCTAATGGTCCTACCGCTCCTGATTTTCTCCCAAAAAGAGGATTGTTGACATCTTGGATTTTGGAGGTTGCAGTGATCTTGGATGCCTCAACTGGTTTATCCACCAACTTATTTGGAGGAATGTTCGCCTGCAAACAAAGTTTCTCTATCAGATAGGGAAACGACAAACCTGCTCGCTCATTCAGTGCTCTATCTCGCATCTCTGTGGCGATGATTCCACCCGCATTCACAAGGTAACCGGCCATAAGGCAAACGATCAATGATGCTAGTGATGGAGAAAGTGTATTATCATTTGTTGTAGGTCGCAGCTGTGCTTGAACTATTGACCACCAGACCTTGGCCAGAAAGGTGAGAGACGCCTTTGTAATCGGCACATGTGGATCAGACACCCATGCTACCACTTCTCTTTCTGTGGCAATGTAACCGGCAATCCAACACATGATGCGCTCTCACGAAGTAGGATCCTCCATTTCTGATTTACTCCTGACATCATGGTGTTTGCCCTCAAATAGTCCTATAGAAGCTGGTGATGTATACTCTGGCCCATGTAGCATTCTATTGATTATTTCCTCAGAGCTATTCACGATTCACGATCCTTCCTCACACAGTGATTGTATCCAATAGATCCAATGTGGCTGCAAGTGCTTTCTGTGCTCTCTTTATTGTTTCAGTTTCCGCAGCAATGTTCATTAGAGTGGCAATGTAAATAACATAGAACTCTCGAGGTAGGTGGTCGGTGTATTCCCCAGGAGCATTGTTCATCCATTCAAACTGGTGAATCTAGAACAGTCTGTAAATATCTGGAAATGCCTGGATGTCTGCCATCACTACCCTAGTCTCAGGAATGAGTGGTCTCTTGCTAAGTCCCCCCGACTTGTTCATGATTCCATTTTCGAAGAAATCTTCCGACCTGTTCACCGTCCATATAGATCTGAAACAATCAATCAGCTGATGTCTCACCATTGGGTCAAATTCGTGGAGGTGAACATACTGGACCATTGTATCATCTCGAGTCACTTCATTATCCCTCTCTTCTGCACCTGCCTCTGTCTGAGCTCCAATTGCAGCCTCTGGTCCTACTGCAGGTGGAGATGTGGTTGCATATTCCTCAGATCCGTTTTTAGACTCTGCACTACCTCCCAAACCATCATCTGATGGGCTTCTCGAACTAGCATCAAATTGATTTCCCGATTCCCCACTCTTACCGGAACTACTACCTCCCTCTTCAACCTGGGTAGGAGTGTCCTGTAGAATGGCCCTTTTTGTATGGGATCTAGTAGTTCGATGGGAATGCTCCTCAATGGTTGTGTTTATCTGCACCTCGGAAGTCGGTGAGGAATGTTTGGTTGCGTTCTTTATTCGTGGAGCCATAGTACCTGAGAATTGCAAAAACCGAGTAGTACACTAAAACAGTGAAATGACAAACTATCGGGTACTCAGACTTCCCCTGTGTAAGTACAACTTGATGCCTTGCCTTAAGAAAGTCGTCACCCAATCTATCATTGGGAAGGGCCACTGAATCAAAATACAAAAAAGAAATAAAAATACAGAAAGTAAAACTATATATATATATATATATATATAATATATATTTAATTCATGTGTACGGGAGCCAAAATAGTCCGTGGTGGTTACCACGGTCCGTGAAGATCGTGAACATCAGTTGGTGATTTGACTATATGGGTCAGTGTACTGGAATGGACTACGGACGGCTTCACGGCCCGTGGAGTGAACCACGGTCCGTGAAGACCATTGTGATCCTACCCAGTGTACTTCTATTTTGCCAAGTGTGGTCCATGAGTGGTTTCACGACCCGTAGTTGATCCCATGGTCCGTGAAGCCCATTGTGGACTTACGCTTGGCTTTTTTCCAGTGCTCTTCTCCTCATAGCGACACCTATCCCTAATGTCATCCAATTGCATCACAAAATTATAAAACCTATACGCACATGAGTTTAAACAATCTACCAAATCTATTAATCCCCATTTAATCGATCACAATCTATAGCTCACTAAGATCATAACCACATATCCATGGGAATAGTCATGCAATGGCAACAATTTCACCCTAATTTATCAGCACAACACTCATACAAATACCATTCATGCTTACAAATAGGACTCATACATACACTTGTATCATCATTCACAAGAATTACGCAAGAATTCATCAAACCCATGACTCTCAACAACCAATTTCACCCCATTGAAACCAACCCACAACAATTAAACAACAATAATGGCATTTTATCACAATAAAAATGCTAAAATTTGATCAAATAAGAGTAGGTTTAACTTGTTTCTAGATAAGATTAAACTTATAACAAGTTTGTAGGGGAATTTACTTCAAATTTGACTCAAATTCTTCACCAAAAGATGTTAGAAAACTGCACCTTGATTTTTTTATATTAGGATCCTAGGGTTTCAAATTTCAGGTTGATGTAGGAGTTATGGGAATGGATTATGCATTTTGAACTGCTTGTAACCGTTACAAGTGAGGAGAAAGGGGAAAATTTTGACCCTTGGCACTTTAGGACCTGTCATACTGCCCTTCTCTAGAGTAGTTTCAACTTGCGTTTCCAGAATTGTAACCCTGGTTTCCCGAGTTATAATTCCAGAAACCTCCTGGTTGCCCAAGTATTTAGCCTTCTTATCTAGATCGATATCCTGATCTTCATACCTGTTTGGAGGTCCTATAACATTTACCTTTTCATACATTGAGACAGTATGCTTCGTGAGTAGATCTATCTGGGTCCTCATGTGTGCCATGTCCTGATCCTTTTCTTCTTCTCTTTTCCTTTGTTCAGCTGAAAGTTTAAAAGTAAACCCAAGATCTCCTACTTCTGCATCCTTGGTGTACCATGCACTATTGTTCTTTGACACCTCGTCCATCAGCTGCATGCTCTCTGAGAATGGCTTCCTCAAGAATGATCCTCCACACACTGCATCAACAACATGTTTAGTAACATAATTCAAAGATCTATAGAAAGCCTGTTTCAGATGTCTCTCAGTGAGACCATGGTTTGGGCACTTCTTCAGCTTTTGGCTGAATCTCCACCAGGTTTCATGGATCGCTTCTCTTAGGAAATGCTTGTGGGCACTTATCTCATCCTTCATATGCAACTCTTTTGATTCATGAAAAAATCGTTCTAGGAAAGCCTCCTTCAACTCAGTCCACGTCCTGATTGAGTCATTCGACATCTTATTCAACCAGTTGGTTGCCTCTCCAATAATAGACAATGGAAACAATTTAAATTTCATCGTTGTTTGACTAACTTCAGGAATTTCTTGCGATTTGCATATCGCCACAAAGTTCATCAAATGTTGATTCACATCATCACTAGTTGTACCCCCTGAACATGCCTTTTAGATTCAACAGTTGAATCATAGTGCTGGTGATTGTGAATTTCACACCCGGAGGTAGTGCAGGTATCACTATCACTCATGTTGCTCCAACTCCATCCAAGTCTTAATCATCCTATTTGTACATCATGTGAGCTAGATATTGTGCCCGACCCCTTAGAGCTAGTGGTTGGCGGTGGGGAGGAGTTATCTCTTCTACTCCTGATTGTTCATCCACCACCCTAAGCTGGTTGTTCACAGCATTCTGCTGAATACCTCTTGCATCGATTTCAGCTTCCAATCCTAGTCTTTGCCTCTACGCCTCAAGTTTTTGGGCATTCACCATTTTCCGGATTGTTTTATGAAGTTCTGGGTCGTATAGGATCAATGTAGCTCCCTTACTTATGATATTTGGCATACACAGTCGAACTCACCTGAAAGAGACACAGACAAAGAACAGGACGTAAAATTAGGAAATAAAACTACACTTAGAATAAAAGCTAGTAAAACACTTCTAAATTGAAATTCCCCGGCAACGGCACCAAAATTTGATACGTCCTAACTTACACCTCAGTTAAGAGGTATAAACGGTCGAAGTCAATTTATAGAACTCAACGTGAGTTGAGGTCAATCCCACAAAGAATTTCTTTATAGAAATGATTTCACTGTCGCATTTACTCAAATGTCGTTATTATTTCCTAAAGAAACAGTTACGGAAAGTAAAATGGGTTTAGCTATCAAGCTCTAGTAACCAAGGTTGTTAACTAAGTTCTAATTTGATAATTAACAGAATATCAATTTTAAAGTTGTTTCGATAATTAAATGAAACTAGAATTGTGTTCCCTATAACGTTGCATCTAATATTCATCCATAATTGAGTTGAGGCAATTTATCTCTAGAAAATGCAGGCGAGCTAAATATATTTGATACTTCTCAGTCTAACTAGATAATTTTCACTCAAGTCCTCTCGGTCCCAGAGTGTTACAAGTTTTACCCTCGCTAACAATAATCGTAAAGTTCTTTTCTCTCGAACTCAAACTTTGACTCCATTTCTTCGGGTTAACTTAACTTTTTCCTAACTATCATTTCTCTCTCGAACAAATGGCAGATACATGCTCATTCCAACATGTGCACTCATTAGAATACATGAATAACGAAAGCTAAATTATAATTTGCAAATATAAATCGCCTTTCACTCGTTTTACAAAATTACTTTTAGATTTACGTCATAGATCCCACAATTCCAGTTGTGGTATTTAGCCACTCATGATTTCACATAAACAAACAAAAGTATTTAATGAAAACATAACAAGAAAATACACACAAAAATAAGCAAATCGATAAGAACTTTGATAATTCAAGAACCGGAAATCCAACTTTCAAACTTAATTTGATGTTAATCTCCAAAACCAAAAGCTAAGAATATTTGAAACTATGTTCTTCGTTCCAGATAAGATGAGATAAAACGTAAAAACGACTTAATTAATTTAAATAAAGTCTTTTTAAAAAGAGTCCTACTCGAAATAGGACTGAACTGTCGGGAACTTCACGGATGCTACCACGGTCCGTCTAAGATTTCACGGTCCGTGAAGCCCTTCGTGGTCTTCACTTAGAATTCCCCAAACTTGGGTCTTCAATGCCTGCACATTGGAAATTGCATCACAGACAACACCACAGACTGTTAAAGAGACCACAGTCCGTCTGGGTATCCGTGGTCTTCACTTGGAATTCCCCAAGCTTGGGGTCTTCAATGCTTGCACACTGGAAATTGCATCACGGACAACACCACGGACTGTTATAGAGACCACGGTTCATCTGGGTGTCTGTGGTATTCACTTAGAATTTCCCCAGCTTGGGTCTTCAATGCTTGCACACTAGAAATTGCACCACGGACCATGTCGCGATCCGTCTTAATCTTCACGGCCCGTATAGGCATCCGTGATCTTCCCTTGGTTTGTCAGCAACTCAGATTCCAGCTTGCATTTTCTGCTTTTCTTTTCTCTTTCACGACTACTTGTTTTTTTTGTACAAACACATCATATCCATATAACTACACTCGATTTTAGTAGTAATTCTTAGTTTTCAAGCATCAAATGTGGCAAGATTTCGCGGCACATCAGAAACATACAT
Source organism: Solanum piurae (assembly GCA_029582685.1). Taxonomy (NCBI): domain Eukaryota; kingdom Viridiplantae; phylum Streptophyta; class Magnoliopsida; order Solanales; family Solanaceae; genus Solanum; species Solanum piurae. The sequence goes on from JAJOOO010008877.1 coordinate 18,478, forward strand.
CAAAACACCTCAAATAAATTTCAAACTGCACTGATGACCTTAGAATATCGAAATAAAAAATGAGCAAAACTTTACTCTTTTTCGTAACTATCCGAAAATAACAAAAAAATATTTTTTCCTCGTAAATGTCCAAAAAATATAAAAATTGATAACGTTCAAATATACTTCTTAAAAAGAAATATAAACGATGGTATGCAATATATTTACCCAACTATGAGTCGGGGTCGATCCCACAGAGAATATGGAAGAATATTGTCAATAACAAGTATTTAACTCAATAGTCGTTATATAAAAATGGGGGGATTTAAATTGAAATAAAATAAAAACAATAAAAAGATAGCTTTAAACTAAGTATTTATTTATATTTAGATTATTAAAGGTAACTAGGAATGTGTTCCCCATAAGCTCATAACGCGGTAATCCTAATAATAGTAATCCTTTTTTAGTGTATTACATGCAAAGTGA
>JAJOOO010008878.1:0-16590 GCA_029582685.1 Solanum piurae
TGTCGGAAAATAATTCCAACAGCCCAACCCAAATGCCTACATGCTGACTTCCATGTCGCTACTCCTGGCAGTTGAAAACTCCATCCATATGTAACCTTTCATAAATTCAAACTCGCGACTCAGTGGTTGATCCCTGCGATCCGAACTTTGAATAATTTGATGACTCCTCATAGATCTCAAAACAAAAGACGCTCTCTTGAACCATCAAGAATGAATTTCGCAATGTCCCAACATGAATCGGCAACACAAATAAAGAACAAATCAAAGAAGAGAAACAAATTGAACAACCCAAAAAGCCTGAAAATGAAGAAAAATAATTCATTTTTCCAGAATATTTACTTTTAACGATGTGTAAATTGAAGCTATCAATGGAAGTTTACAAAAAAACAACCTATGGTTCTCAGATGGGATTTCTCAAATGGTTTACCATAGAGAACACAAGTTCTCATATGGTTCACCAGAGAGAACACAAGTTCTCAGAAGGTTTACCAGAGAGAAAAAAATCGATAGATCTTAAATGAGTTACTAGAGAGAACACAAGTTAAACCATCCAAATAAGAGATTCGTAAAGAACAACTGAAAAGGCAGCGAAGACTGAAACTAAATCTACAGAACACAGGAACAAACACCTATTACAACCACCAAGATTGTTGTGTACTTTACCGGCGACGATGGGTACGTCAATGGCTACCATGATTGACCAGAAATTAGTGAATGTAATCGCTTGTAATGTGCTAACAAGGTGCAAGTTGGAGCAGATTAGGACGGCAACGGCTAAGCTCCTACCGGAGAAATATTGTTGGACGGAACAAAAATTAATTTGTGGAAGAATTGAGGGTTTAAGTTATGTGGGTTGTGGGTGGGTTAGATTATGGGTAGATGGGTGGGTTTTATTAATTTGTGGGTAAAAATTAAATTGATTTTGGATAGACCATTTAGATAATGACACGTGGCCCTCCGTTTGTTACAAGGGTAAATACAACCCAAAAGATTGACGGTAAGGGTGTGAATAACCTTAAAGTATAACGGAGGGTATTGACATACCACTTATGATAATTCGGGGGTATATTTGTCATTTTTCCCATTTAATAATGTAGAGATTAGTTATTAGGAAACTTATTTATTATTTTATGTAGATATATGTTATACTTGTGTTAGTTATTTCATCTTCTATTTGTATAAAATAGTACATAAATTCTCTCATTATATATATATTATGCAGATTTCTAAATAACAAATTAAACACAATAGTATTAATTTTATTCGTGAACAATTTACTTCCTAATTAGCTACCAAACATGATTCACTTATGCAGGATTTAATAACGATATAACTCACCTCCAAATCAACTAATGTTCTCAAATAGTCAAATTTCAATTATATAGATAATATAACCACATAAAATCTGACATATCTTTTAAATTTCTTAACCACATAAAATAATTTAAACTTGGGTTTTTATATCTAAATTTGTTTGAATTTAGTTCATTACTCCACCTTTCCAAAAATGTTGGATAATTTTAAGCTTTCACTAGTAAGCATATCAAAATGTATTATATTTACCATTTTTATCTGACCAGCCAATATACCTCTAACAGATAACTAAACACTCCATCAACATTTCATATATCAATACATGAAAAGGAAACAACAAATACATTTATACAACTCAGGTCTCAGCCATATCGGTCCGTCTGTTCTCTCATTCCGTTAAACAGGCATCATTTTTGTAATACAAACGATAACTTGATAGAATATGAATGACAGGATTTGATACATCTTGAGAAGAGCTACTCAAGTTTTAATATCTAGTATATATATATAAAAACTTATTAAATCGCGAACCAGGAAATTTAAGAAAAAACACCATCTCCTGCGCACCATAATGATCCCATCTTCAGACTGCCTATCTTCCCCGGGAGTGCATCTGATGGTTCCATCTCAATTATTGCTAGCAGGTGAAATGAGAAAATTTACTCACTTGGTGATGAATTCTTCTTAATCAAGGAATAGGCATCGCTATATATGGCCACCACGTTTGAAAACACAGCAATGACGATCATAAATATACACAAGATCTTGTCATTCTTTGTTGCTATGCCATATCGATCTCTGGAACATGAAAGACAGCAACTATATCAGTAACTGGTTGACACTATACATGCTGGGAAGGAGAAGGAGAAGATCTATGGCAAAAGTAAATTGACAAGTGCACATGATCCTACTAGATCTTGAAATTCTGACAGTTGAAATATTTGAACATTGAATTATAAGTGAACTTTTGATCATCAGCAGTACCAACCAAAGCCAAACCTCAAAATTACAATACCAAAAACTCCTTAGCCTCGTTAAAGACACAACTCAAGGGCTTGGCAGGCAACATTGAGAAAAGAAAAGGATAGGAAACAGAAACACTTTTTGCATGTTATATTCTTTAGCTTCTATGTTCACAGAAACCTATATATAAATTTCCCAATTCTGGTTCTCTCAATGGATTGAAAAAATGAAGACTAAAGACTATGTTCTACTAGCATACATTTGTCCAGACGTGACTTGACTAAAGACCATGTTCTACTAGCATACATTTGTCCAGACGTGACTTCTTTACTCCTCAAGAAGACATATATAAGCAGGAACCTTCTAAACTTGGTAAATATCTGTTGTTTCCGGCCAACTCCCTCCAATACAGAAGTTGGATGCATATGTTATTAGTTCAATTTACCATTTCAAAGGGAGAGAAAGGTACATTTAAGCAGGAACAACTAGCTCCAGACTTAATGGCTTCCATCGCAGGATGACAAATAAGCATGTTACAACCTAAAATTACAAGTTCATCAAATGCCCTAGTAAACGACATTAATCTATTTTTATCAGTGACACTGTCAGAGGATGACTGTAAATATGTCACAATAAAAATTTGCAAGGACATCAAGGAAACAATGAAGCTGTTCTTCTATTTCCATTCCATAAACTCGAGTAAATGTTTAACTCCAATATGTGGAACTTAGATTTGCTCCTGATGGAGCATCCTAATGTTCCCACTTTATCTTTCAGTCTGGCTGAGGAGTTAGCAAGATCTCTATGCAAGATTCGGATCCGAGGTTTTGGATAAGAAAAATATCAGAACAAGCTAACATCCTGGAATAAACTATCTAACAAAAATGTTTTTACCTGAGAGTAACAGAAGCAGGAAATATGAACCCAATGCAAACAGCAGCAGTTGCCCCAGTGAATTGAAAAGCATCCCAGATGCTTGGGATGAAATTTGCACCCAGAAAGATGATGGCTATGAGCCCACTGCTGATCGATGCAAATCTCAAATTGTCACAAGTCAGAGGCCTTGCAGAAGGAAAGAGAAGACCATCCAAATTAAGCCTCAATGGATAAAAGACAATGGGAAAGACAAGCATTAGGTGGGCAGCATAGCTGACACGAACGACATCATTGAGCAAGGAGCCTAAGGGAATTCCAAGATTGGTATCGAAGTTGGCAAGCACGTCGTCAAGGGTTGCATCACCAAATAGGAGAAAACCAAACAGGCTCGTCAACACATACACACTTGAGCAAAGAGCAAGAGAGCTTTTCACCACTGCTCTGATCTGTGTGCTGTCTTCAAGTTCATTTTCTATAGTGTGAACTGCAAAACTTTCACTTTCAGAAAACGAGCAATTTTTAATGTTGCATTTCTAATTGTAAGATGAAAAATTAACTCTCCTTTAGCTATAAAATCTTTCAATCAGACTAGCATTTCGATCAAGGAAGAAAAGTGGGACAAAATATTACATTGAAGTCAATCAGAGATGCGTAGACAATATATAAAGTGGACTAGTTGGTTGAAAGAATGTAGATTAAGACCAAAATAGCACACAGTAGGATTATTTAAGTTAATACTAATTTTTCAAGAATGTATGTATTTTGATTAACTGACAAATACAAATATTAGGATAGACTAAAAGGAAACAAATAGGGAAATCACATTAATGCAGGGGTTTTATTAAACTTGAAAGATTAAATATCACTGACGAGAGCCTTCGATCATCAAGGATTAAAATGATGCACCAAATAACCAGAAGTTGGCAATAATAGAACTTTTAATACAGTAAATCCTATCTGCACTTACATTTGAGCAATATTTCTGTTAAAACTCCAAGGACTATGGCAAAGCATGAAGTTAAGATTTGCCAGAGGCAGCTAATGAAGATATTATGATAGAAATGCCTCATGTTAACTTTTTTCTAATTTGGCAGAAAACTTTTTATAGCTTTTCTTTCAAAGAAGCATACGATGGCAACATATGTAAAAGTATAGTTGGGATACTGGATTACATACCATTGTAGTGGCATATATATGCAGTAACGAGTACAGGAACCACTGTAAAGAGCTTAAGGAATGATGTTATATCATACACATCAGGAAACAATCTGGGCATAAGAATGGTTCCATTCATTAGCTTGAATATGGTAATTCCCACAGTCACAACCAGGAATACAACAGCCAAGGCGACTGATAATGCAGACGTAAATCTCAATGAATCTGCAAAGCAAAATAAGGAACTTAGACTTGCTACACTGCATCATTAAATTCAGGAAGACAATACTATTGATAATAAGACTACTGATGGATTGCTCTAAATAAAAGGATATAGGAACCTGCACATCAACTCAAAGATCGATGTCAAAAATATCTGATGTGATCGTATCCACAATCAAGTTATATATATATATATATATTGAGAGAGAGAGAGAGAGAGAGCAAAGAGATGATTACTGAACCATGTCATTGCAAGATCACATTACACACCTCGAATCTTAATGCTTGTCAAAAACTTCTTCAGTTGATTTAAAGAACTGAAAACTGAATTCTACCCTTAATTTTTATCTTCATATTTTTTGAAAAAGAGCAGGATTCAAGCCACATGTAAGAGTGAGTGCTAATCTGGTCTTGTGTTTATAAGGAGCCAGAAATAGAATTCTATTTAACTCACCAAACAACATCTAGGCATATATACCCAATTGACTAATTAATTCTCAGATTCGAGTAATAAAAATAGCACTTAAGGTAAGGATTTGAAAATTAAAGTGTACTTTCGAGAACGTAAGATACATCTGGAAAGAACTCACCTATACGCTTCAAGGAAGCCAATGGTGCAAATATGCCAAGAGTGGTGACAAGAAGAATAAAGAACCGACTATTCCACCAGTGAGTCCCAAACCAGCCTTCCAGGACACCAGCATGGTGAACTCCGCTTGAATTTGTTCCAGAGAGCACATCACCTATAAGTGGACAATATGAAGAGTGATTACTATAACTATTATGGACTAAAAGGCGAAAGAAACAACCTTAAATAGAGTATGAAAGTTGATAAATAAATGTAAGTCCTGTTCAGCTATTTATCTACACCTACCTATTATAATCATGTATACAACAAGAACACCTATGTTGTTTACAAGTATACATATTTGGAGCAACATCTTCCCATACTTTCCAAAGGTGTCTCCCATAAGACCTCCATAAGAAGCAGATTTAGAAGTCCTGCTAAATCTAATCAACAACTCAATTGAAGCTTCTGTCAGAAAAGCCATGAAGATGATCATAGCAATCCCAGGAATAAGACCTAACGACTTCATTGTCGCAGGCAAGGCCATGATTCCTGCACCAACAATTGTGGTTGATAAATTAAATACAGCCCCACTAAAGGAAGCCCCATCGAACTCATCGAATCCAGCATCTTCCTTATGCTTAGTAGGCAACAATGGTGATTGATCATCAACCACTGCTTGTTTGTTTTTTCGTGATTTCTTCTCTTTTGATTGTTTTAGGCTTCCAATCGTCATATTTGAATTCAGAAACTCAGCGATCGAGGATTCAGAACTTCACCGACTTGATACACACAAGCTTTCACTTATTGGTTTCTTTAGAAAATATCTGCACATGACAAATACCAAATATCAGCCATTATTATTATAGTTGACAACAATAACAACATATTCAGTCTCAAACTAGCTTGGTTAATTTAAATAGTACTATCAGCGATTATAATCAAATTATAATTCTCAACAATACTGATATCAGATACTTCAAACTACTTTAACAAGGAATTAAACATAAGCTCCAAGAATACCAAACTAGTTCATTTTCCCAAGATAAAACAATATACTAAGGAACAAAAAACAATTCTTTTCTTCTCTTTGGGGAATCTTAATAACTCAGTTGGTTAGTTGGCTACGTGAACTTTCACCTTCAATAAGGGTTCGATCCCCACCAAACATGACATTCATACCAATTACCATCAATGATATTGCTAAAGATCAGCTTATTTTTTTCATTTTTTCATTTTTCATGGAGAAATCAATAAAGCAATTAGCACTAGACATAATTAAGCATTAACCAAAACAGAATCAACTTGATCTACACACTTTTAACTACTCAAAACTTAAAACCTACCAAAAAATATATGAAAATTAACTAAAAAGCTTAGAAATCGAACAAAAAATTAAAAACCCAGAACAGAAATTGTTCAATATATGAGCCTGAAGCTAAAAAAAAAATGAATCAAAAATCAGTATTCAATTAGGAAAATAGTAAAGACGAAGAGAGCACACCACCACAGTCCACAGATGAAATTGATTAGGGTAAAAATCAATGGGTTTTCGTCTTCTTAATATATGGTCGAAACGTTGCAATGCAATTATTGGTATTATATTATTCAAATACGTACAGTTCCATTGACAACGACGTTAAAGAAAAAAGAAAAAACAGTAGGCCAAACAAAAAATTGTGTGGCACTGAAAGGGTTTAAGCAAAAATTCATTATCCAAAAACTAACTGAAAATTGATAATACCTTTTGATTTATGCTTAAGATGAGAAGCAGGGTGTGTCCATTAACAAGTTGTTAATAGATCCACCCTTCTTCTTCTTCTTCTTCTTCTTCAGGATTGAACCTTTTTACTGCTGCTGATCTTCACAAACTGCTATTATCTGCAAATGATATGTAAATTCCAAAATTCAATTGTTAAAAAAAATAAAATTAGTTGGATCTTTTATTTTTTTCCAAAAAAATATTTAGTGTACCAGTACAACTACCTGGCTGCTTTCCAATTTTTAATTTATTTTATCACAATTAATGTGATAATTTTTTTATATTAATATCTAATTTTGTTCTCCATTAGCTATTTTGTATTTGTATGAGAGTTTGACTATTTCAGAGTCACACCACATAGGGCTCATACGAGGAAGCACTACCTAAAAGAGATTTATCTCATATTTAGGGCTCGAATTTGAGACCTACTAGCTTCATATATACGATCATATTTTTAGGTGGTTTATAGCATTTAGTTGTTATAACACAAAGTTATTTTTACATCTACTATTATTTGAATGGAATCAAAACCATATAATTTCAAGAATCATGTATCAAAAATAAAAATAAATTTTATTTTAATAGTATCGAGCTCAAAATTTTCATTAAATATATTTAAAATATAACAAAAATAAATAACGAAGAGAATAAAGGAGATTCGAATGGATTTGAATCAACCCCTCAACTCTATTTAGGGTATGAGTCCTTCTTCTCAAGTGATATGTGTATTGCACTCATTAATTTTGTACAAACACCATATGTGATATGACAATATTTCTTTTTTTATTGTGATACCCACCATATACTTGACAGAGTTTTTTTTATAATTAAAAACAAAAACAAAAACTAAAACAGGTTTAAAAAAAAGTGTTTGAATAATGTTCTGATTTTGTAAAGCTATAAGGGGTTGTTTGGTAGCTAGATATTGTCAAAGTTAATACATGAATAACTTGGTAATTCATATATTAATTTTATACTATGTTTGACTTACAAATCGGATAAAAATTATATATGTATTAATTTTATATAACGTTTGATTGACAGATTTTCAAATGTTGTATAAAAGTTATTCATGTATTATTTTTATATGGTGTTTGGTTGCGTTTTTTGTAATCCTACATAATCAATACTTGTATAACTTACGAGGGAATCTATGTAACGTATAATTTATGCGGGATAAAAGGTGGAATAAGTTATGTGGGTATTAGTTATACTTATACATGTATTGACATGGTAAATTACACATTCACCCCTATTAATTTACTCTTAAATATATATTAATTTACCACAAATCAAATAATAAATACATATCGAAAAAAGCACTATCATTTTTTTTCTTTGAGTTTTTGCTTAGTTTCTTTGCTTAAATTCTTGTTAATTGTTTTCTTTTTAGTTAAAAATACAAATTTTAATTCTTTTTCTTAAAAATACAAGTGTAAAATTTTTTAGTTATCGATTATTTAGTTTAACTTAAATTACATACTACTTAATTACTTAATCATATTGAATACAAATTACTTATTATTTTTAGTTATTTTTTATTTACTTTGTTATTTTTAGTTATTGGTATTTATTTAATTTTATTGTGTTATAGTTAGTTATTTTAATGGTTATAATAAATATAAGCTCACTAATAAGATCTGAAATTAAGAAATAAAAATTGACTCGCTAATATATTGCAATCTCTACATAACTAAACTCTGCATAACTAATACCTATATAACCAATACATATATAACTAAACTCTGTAACTAATACATGTATAACTGAACCTTGCATAACTAATAAATACATAACTAATACCCGCATTACTAATACCCACATAACTCTATCCAGCTACCAAACGGCCCCTAAATGTTGAAACAATTTACATTCATGATTTTAATCTTTGAATCATTTTCAGAAACAGTTCCTCTAAACTAAATTTTAAAATCACTTGACTATTATTTTATATATCAGTAATTTTTAGAAGTAGTACTCGTATTAACATTGCATTAACCATAACCACTAATTTATTTATAGATTAATGAAGTGGGTCCTATTATTTATTTTGAATGATTAGATGAGAGAAAGTGTGGCAAATTTAATCTAGTTCAAAGTGACGTCATGTTTTTACTCTTTTTAAATTTTTAATGTCATATTTTACCAAATTGTTGTATTAATTTAGAGCATATGTAGCTAACTTAATTATTTATTTATTGCATCCCCCTTAATAGAGACAATAATTTAGGCTGTATAACAAGTTCATTAGTACACAATATTTGATTCACAAAGAATGAAAGATTCCAATGTTAGATGCAAACCAGCTGTTTTTTCCAAATTTGCAGCATTTTTTTCTCAATATTATTTTTATTGAGATCTTGATTTATTTATGGAGAGAAACTTTTAACATGAATTTTTCTAATCCGAAAAAATCCAACGAAGGGAGGAGTGACTTCGCATGGGTGTACATATCCTATGATAAAGGCATGGGTTATTGACCTTAATCATTCAGACTTGATTACAAAATTAGAAAACAAACACATTTAACGATTAAAATCTGAATAATAAAAATTTAAAATATTGAAAATAAATAAACTATGACTGAGATCTGAATAATTAAGATTTAAGACTTTCATTAAGTGTAAACTGATTAATCACCTTCCCTTCCTAATGATGAAAACTGTCAATTTCAATTGACAGCAGGGAGTACATTAGTATAAGTTTTTTAATATAAACACTTGGCTATGGTTGTGACAAGCAAGAGATTAGTGACTAGATTAACAAAGATCTACGCAAGTAATTTCATTGGTAAGTTGTGATTCATCAATTTTTAGGACAAAAAATGATCATCATAGACGATGCTTATTAATCCTTGTCGTATTTCTTACCTAATCTGTTTTAGCTTACGTAGCTCTTCGTTTTGACTTTTGAGCGGGGTGGCAAAATCAAACTTAACTGGTTCAACTCTTTCAATCCATTTAAGATTAAACGGGCTAATAACCTGTTGATTCATTAGCTCAATCCATTAAAAATTAGGTTGATATGTAACTTGAATTGGCTGATGAAAAATCTTGTTAAAATATTTTAATTTTTTTTTTCAATTTGATATGTTGTGTATAGCCATAATAAAGAAAAAAATAATTTTATTAGGTACTAAAATAATTTAAAAGAACAAATAAAACAATTAAGCTTCGTAAAAGTTGGGTTGGATCTTGACCCGTAATGTAACACATTATCTAACCCATTTTGACCCAACTCGTTTTGACCCAAGCAAATTTGGGTTGGGTTGGGCTTGACCCGATTGTTGTCTTAACACATTATGACTCGTCCAAATTTGACCCAACACGGTCAATTGTCACCCCTACTTTTGAGTAATATATTTTTTGTTATTATAAGAGTGAAGTATAAAAAACACTTTTAAAATATTTTCTTTTTATTTTAGTTTCATACGTAAATTATTTGGAGTGTGAGAAATGCACCTAAAATTATGTTCATAAGTTTGAGAAATACACTTCATAATGTGTGATGGTGTGTATATTCTCTTTTTTAATAAATAAAAAATTGTCACATGGATTGTCACGTGAAAAATAATTTCAGCATTGAGGTGTGTTTCTCAAACTAATGAGTGATAGTCTATATATGTGTTTCTCACACTCTCAATAGTTTAGAAATGAAACTCAAAAAAAATAAAATAGATAGCTAAGATGTATTTTTGACACTTAACTCAATAATAATAAAAGAAAGGTATCGGTATTAAAAAAGGACACATGGACGAAAAAATTGGGCTAGATGCGCCTGCGTACGTATGTGTGTATAGTATACACACATTTGATCCAATCAGTATTGATGTGTGTTTCACAAATTAATGAATGATAGTGTAGGTGTATTTCTAACACTGTCAATGATTTAAGTATGAAACTAGAAATGATAATTTAGATGTGTTATTGACACTTAACTCTTATCACAATAATAAAAATGTATAAGCTTGTCGAATTTCTCGGGTCAAGTGGATAGACTTGTGTTGAAAGTATTTCTAAACTTGTTTGTATTTTTTATTTTATCGATTTATTTGATTTTAAAATAAATAAATATATTTTCAGGTATTTTAGAGTGATTATATCTTTCTCATAATAAGGAAGTTTACTAGGTGAATCATGCAAGACGTCAACATGCCTGCCTATTTGTTATTGGGATAAAATAGTCCATTAACATAGTTTTTTTCTTTAACTAGTTGTACATTTTGCTTAAAAGATTACATAATTTGTGCACTTTTCGGAATGAACGAAAACGTGTTTTATTTAGTAATTCGATTTTGAACTTCCCTAATCAAATATAGTTTGTTGCAAATGTCAGATTAGTCGGATTTTTCGATTTTAAAAAAAATCGTATCTTGAATTAAGGAAGATTTTGAGCAGCTACTATTGAGTCCTGAATGTTAAAATGACTATTCTTGGAAAGAAGTGTGATTTAAAAAAAAATCAAAAGTGGAAAAGGGAAGAAATGCGTGAACCGGTGAAGTACGGTTATTGAGGAGAGAGATAGAGACAAAACCTAATGTGAATTGGGCTCAATTTGGATGGAAAAATTATCAGAATTTTACACAATTTCATAGTGTTAACAGTTAGTTACATCTTATTTGTACTCTTTTTCAAATTATAAAAATTCCTTAAATTTGGTGGAATTCGGATACATTCGAAAACGTTCTGATACATCGCGTCTCGATTTGGATACGTCTTTCAATGTCTCGATATATCACGTTTGGGTTTCAAATACATCACTCAATGTCTCGATACATCACTCAACGTCCCGATACATCGCGTGAAATAATGTATCTAATCGATATCGTGTAAAATGATGTATCCGAGAATATGATAGAGTAGAGATTTTTGTAATTTTTTCAAATGGTAGGGAATTTTAGAGAACATGATAAAATAAGTTGTGTATTTAGGTAATTTTTCTAAAAATGATACAATAAGACGAACATGTGATATGTATTTATGATAAGTCACTATAGTTTAAAAAATTATAATTTGTAGCTATATGTAGGGTTTTATAGCAAATTTCTCTCTCCTCTATCCCTCTCTCCTTGCCTCTCTCTCTCCGATCCAAACAGTTGCAGCCCAAAAAACATTCCACATAAATATGACAATTGTATTATGTATCAAATGTATTTTTATTCCATATCAATTGTATATGTATTTTGTATCAATTGTATTATGTCAATTTATATTCTACCAATTGTATTCGTGTCGATAACTTGTGTTCGTTAATACAATTATATTCGATATATGATACAAATCAATTGTATTCGGATAATTATATTTCTATTTTTGTATCAATTGTATTTGTATTCTGTATGAATTGCATTCGTTGTACAACAAATACAACATATGTTCATCCTTTCTTCTCTCTCGACCGCCTCTCTCCCCAACATGTAGCTATAATTCATAATTACAAATAATTTTAGATAGTAAAGTAATAAAGTAATGTCATTCAATTTTAAAGAAGACGATAACAAAGTAATAATACCTATGTTGATAATAAAAAGTATAATTTTAAAATAGTAAAAATGATAATAAAAGGATAATTATAAAAATAATAAAGTTTAGGGTAATAGTAATAATATTATATAATAGATAATTATGGTAATAATAATAGTAATAAGCAAAAATAGTAGTGAGTATAAAGTATTCAATTTATTAGTAATCTAGAAGCTTGAGGAAATGAATAAGAAGAAAGAATAGATAAAATTGGGAATCAACAAACGTCAATTGCTATGTTTAATTATTTTCTTCTTCGTGTAATTAGTTTTATTGATTGACATAATACACACGTGTAAAACAGGTATAATATACTTACTTAGTAAAAAAAAATCTTAAATGTGTCACTGTTAATGCACCAAGATAAATCAGTGATGTAACTATGTTGATTCAAGAGTGATCATTTGAACATCTTTATCGAAAAATTATATGTATATAGAATATAATACTATATTATAGATAAAAAAAAATAACTTTTTAAAGATTTATATTAAAATTTTAAACACTTTTAATAAAATTTCTAGTTTCGTGATAAATTGTCCATGATCTTCTCTTAAACTCTGCATGAACGTACATGAAATGGGCACCAGCTCCCCTTTAATAAATTCTATATAAAGAGAGCCAATTACACAATCACTTTAACGCACTCACAAGTCATGGCGGTTGATTGGAGTGTCAATGATACGGTTCAGTTGGTTATTTTTAAAAAATTATATCATCCCAATTTTTTGGTTATTTTATAATATATATAATCAAAAATAGATCTTTTAAAATCATCTCAATCATATCGGTTTTTCTTCGATATCGGTACGATTCGATTAATTTTTGGGGTTTATTTACTTTTAAAATATCTCCTCAAAATATAGTATTGTTAAAATATTTCTTTCGCAAATATATTTTTGAAGAAGCACTTTAATTTTTCATAATAAAAACAAGAATGTAAACCCTTGTTGCCGTATTGTTTGATCTTAAACATTTAATAGGAGTGTTTGCATAAGTTTTGTTGTATTGTTTGATAGAGTATCTATTACATTATCTTTTAATTTTAAAACTAATTAAGTAAAGATTAATTAAAGAGCAAGACCCAAAGTTGTCTAGTCACTAAAGGCCTAGGACTTAGGTTATATTTATATTAAAAAATAATTATAAAATATATTTATATATTAAATTTAACATATTATTAATATATAAAATATATTTACATTATTCGGTTCGGTTAAGAAATTATTCGATTTTTTTCATAAATTAAAAAGATCATTCTAATTGTTCGGAGATTATACACTTAAATAAAAATCTACGATTTTATTATAAAAATAACATAAATCAATTTGATTTAATTAAGTTTGATCGATTTTTCATATTCTTTTAATCCTACGGTTGATCATAAAACAGATGTGAGAGTCCTAGTGTTCCCATACTTAGCTTATGGCAATATCACACCTTTCTTTGAGGTGGCCAATTAGAAACTGTCAGATAGAGGCTTTTCCGTTGATTTGTGTTTAACTCCTATTAATCTTAGTTTGATCAAGAAAAAGATTTCACAATAATTAGAAAGGGTAATAATGAAAGTAATGTTTAATTAGTGTCTTCTGTCTTAAAGTTATACAATACTTCAATAATCATTTATTTTGAATTGGAGGAAGTAGATAATTGCAGTAACAATAGTCAGAGGCGAACTCAGAATTTAAAAACTTTGGGTGCACGTTTACTAATGGCTCAAATATGAGCTCTAAGCAAAACTTAAAATAAAAATAGTAAAATAGGATTCTAGCTGGATTCAAACTCTAGTCTCGTAGGTAGTTCCTCTAGCTTGTACCAGCGACTCAAGGGTACTCCTATGCTCTTCATGGGTGCACTGCTAATCATATCCTATTTTTTGTCAGTTTCTCAAGATATATATATATATACATCATTTTTTTTAAACATGCAAAGCGCACACACCAACAACCTTTAATTAAGCCTATAAAGAGAACCAATTGCACAACCACTTTCCCCCACACACATAGAAAAGTCATGGCTATAGAACAGAAAACAAATGTGAGAGTTCTAATGTTCCCATACTTAGCTTATGGCCATATCACACCATTCTTTGAGTTAGCCAAAAAACTCTCAGATAGAGGTTTTTTCATTGATTTGTGTTCAACTCCCATTAATCTTAGTTTGATCAAGAAAAAAATTACACAAAAGTACTCTTGTTCAATTCATCTAGTGGAATTTCATTTACCAAACTTGCCTGAACTTCCTCCTCATTACCACACAACAAATGGCCTCCCTATCCATCTTGAATCTTCTCTCTACAAAGCCATCACAATGTCAAAACCACAATTTAATGAAATCCTTAAAGATCAAAAACCGAATGTTTTAGTACATGATGTTATGCAACCATGGGCAGAAGGGGTTGCATCTAGTCTCAATATCCCATCAATTAAATTTCGCCTTACAAGTACAGCTATCTATGTGTTGTTATTTTGGTCATTTTCTTCTTAAACCAGGGGTGGAATTTCCTTTCCCCGCGCTCTATCTCAAGGATTATGAGCGAGAGATAACGCGTCCCTATGACGTTGAAGTGAAGGAAGAATTAGGTGAAAACAGAGTAATCATGCTGGTGAAGAGCTCTAGAGCAATAGATGGAAAGTACATGGACTATATTGGCAAAACAGAGATTCTACCTACTGGAGTAGTTATTCAAGATATCGCGATCAATGAAGAAGAGATGGAAATCATTAAATGGCTTGGGAATAAAAAGAAGAATTCAACTGTGTATGTTTCATTTGGGAGTGAGAATTTCTTAACAAAGGAAGAAATGGATGAGGTAGCTTATGGATTAGAGCTTAGCAATGTTCATTTCGTATGGGTTGTAAGGTTTCCAAAAGAAGAACAAGTCGTAAGCATTGAAAACGTACTTCCTCAAGGTTTTCTTCAAAGAAATATTGGAGAAAAGGGAAGGATAATTGAATGTTGGGCTCCACAGACAACAATTCTAAAGCATCCAAGTATTGGCGCATTTTTAACTCACTCGACTCTTGAATCCATAGAGTTTGGTGTCCCAATCATAACGCTGCCTATGAACTTTTACTCCGATCAGCCTCTGAATGCTAGATTGATTGTGGAAAATGGTGTAGCTGTTGAGATGGTTAGAGATGGAAATGGGAAGATTCATAGAGGTAATGTAACTGAGACTATCAAAAATGTGTTTTTTGGTGAAAAAAATATTGGGGAGGATTTGAGAAGGAAGGTGAAAAGTCTTGGTGAAAATATAAAATTGCTAAGAGAAGAAGAGATGGATGGAGTTGTTAAGGTGTTGAAACAGATTTGTGACAAGAATGCATGATAAAGAGATAACACAGTGTGTGTTTTGTCTGCGAGTTAATATCTCAAAAGGTCAATCAACTATAAGAACTGATCTAGTTAAGTCATTAAACTTTGTTTTGTATCAACAAAACTACTCATTTTAAAACGTTTATCTTTCAAAATGACTTGACTAAATTTTGTTACATAACAGTGTGTGTACTGTGTTGTGTCCAGAAGTAGCCTTCACAGGAGGTGCATCATCATAATTTGAAATGAGTGTGGAATTTATCTTTTAAAACATGAATATGATACACTTAAAACTTTGTACATTCCTACTCGTTTTACTTGATAATTTAAACAACTCACTAGATAACAACTTATGCAAAAATTGGTTGAATTATTATGTAATAATATTTATTTCATCATAATTTTTAATCTTCATAACTGGGAATATACAAGTCATATTTATTGTCTTGGCAGTAATATATATTCAACTCGACAGCTTGCATTGGACACCCTAGTCATGGCGCATGTGTTCAGGGAACAAAATAGAGTAGTGGACGCCTTAGACCATCTCTAACCCACCTCTATTTTACTCTTCATTCTCTATATTTGGAGAGTAAAATAGAGAATGGGCACTCCAACCCACCTCCAAATTACCCTCTATTTGGAGAACTACTATTCACACTCTCTATTTCACTTTTTCATTATTTTATTATTATTTCTATTACTTTTTAATTAACATATTTTTTACATATAATTCCATTAATTAAATATCTAATATTCATAATTCCTTTTTAAATGTAATATAATATTTTTAAAAAATATTATTTAATATATACTATTTTAATTTCAAATTAATAGTATTTTTTTTCTAATTTTCGTGAATAATAAATTTTTATTTTATTATTAATTTT
>JAJOOO010008879.1:0-35984 GCA_029582685.1 Solanum piurae
AGTTACATGTTTCATGATCAATTTACATTTCGTGCAAGTAACAATAGTTTTTTCCTCATTTTGTACCAAAAATTTCCATACTAAAGATCTTTTAACACATACATCGGTATTTGAAAAAGTAGGTAAAGAGGGGACTTCATCTTGTTTCGATAATTCGGTAGCCGGACTGGTAGGGGTAGGGGTCTCATCATCTTCCTCATTTATTTCTACTTCCTCATCTAATTCTTCCTCAAAATTAGTAAAAAATCTATTTAAAGTCTCATGATCTACTTCATTTTCGAAATTAAATTCAATAGGTCGTGAGTCTCGTGTAAAAGAAGTTTCATCAACATGAGTATAATCATTAGTATTAATTCTAAATCTAGGAGGTGGCAAATTTTTAGAATTAGAACTACTTCCTCCTCCCCTATTATTTATTCTTTCCGACATTGGCCTTTTACCACTATTTCTTTTCAAATTCATGTGCAAGTTTAAAATAATTAATATTATGAAAAACAAGCAAGATAATATAACAAAAAAATAACTTAATTAATAAACAAATAAAATATTAAAGTTGAAACGAATGTACCGAACGTCTACGTAAAAGTAGACGTATAACCAAAGCTGGAATTGAGAGATGCCAATTGAAGCTTCCGATTTACTTCAAATAAATCTCCAAAATCCGAACTCCAAGTCAATTTCACAAAATAATAATTATGAATTTATGAGAGATAGAAAATTGAGAGATTTTGTAAGATGTTAATGAAATAATTTGTGAATTTGTGATTTAAATAAAAAAAATTGGGTATACTTATAGTGTTAAGAGGTTAGAGAGGGGTGGAGGGCTGTTTTGAGCCGTTTTGGGCCCCAACCCAACGGCTAAATATTAACGTTCAACTTGAACAAAACAAAAATTAAATGGAAGTGACCGTTGAACCGGATCAACTGGATAAAAAACCGGGTTCCATTTCGGTACCGGTTCTGGTACCCTTAAGACCGATTCCTTACCGGTTCAATCGGTATCAGACTTATCGGTACGGGAACTGGACCAGAACCGGACCGGACCGATCAAAACCCTGTCCGTTTGCCAGCCTTAGTTAAGACCTTGTAATGGAGCCAGTTGATCCCAACATGTAAATCGGCCCATTTTCAAGTTCAAACGAGTCTAGATCAGGTAAACCCTCATTTTGCTGATTTTCGTATGTTATTTTTGGTGATCCGGAATTCCGGCGTATTTTTGGCTGGAATTTTTCATGGACGTCTGTTAAAACCTTAGTAATGGAGCCAGTTGGTCCCGATGGGAAAACCGGCCTATTTTCAAGTTCAAACGCGCCCAGAGTAAGTAAACCCTCATTTTGCCGATTTTCGTTTGTTATAGTCCATTTATTTTTGGTGATCCAGAATTTCGGCGTGTTTTTGGCCAAAAATTTTCATAGACGTCTGTAAAGACATCATTAATGGATCCAGTTGGTCCCGACGGGCAAAATGACTCATATTCAAGTTCAAACGATCACCAGAGCAGGTAAACCCCCATTTTGCCGATTTTCGTGTGTTGTAGTCCATGATTTTTTATTGATTTAGAATTTTGGCGTGTTTTTGGCCGAAATTTTTCATGGATATCTGTTAAGAACTTAGTAATGGAGCCATTTGGTCCCGACGGGTAAATCGGCCCATTTTCAAGTTCAAATGAGCCCCAAAGCAGGAAACCCCCATTTTGCCGATTTTTGTGTGTTATATAGTCCATGAATTTTTGGTGATCCAGAAATATGGCGTGTTTTTTATCGAAATTTTTCATGGACGTCTATTTTGACCTTCGTAATTGAGCAAGTTGGTACCGACAGGTAAACCGCTCATTTTCAAGTTCAAACGAGCCCCTAAGCAGGTAAACCCCTATTTTGCAAATTTTCGTGTGCTATAGTCCATTGATTTTTGGTGATCCAAAATTCCGGCGTGTTTTTGGCCGAAATTTTGTATAGACGTTCGTTAAGACCTTCGTAATGGAGCGAGTTGGTCCTGACGGGCATACCGTCCTATTTTCAAGTTCAAACGAGCCCAGGGCAGGTAAACCCTCATTTAGCCGATTTTCGTGTGCTATGGGATGTTATCTACTCTAGGGCTTGTATTAAAAATGGGCCGATTTGCCCGTCGGGACCAACTGGTTCTATTACTAAGGTCTTAACGGACATCCATGAAATTTTTTGACCAAAAACACATCAAAATTCCGGATCACCAAAATTCCATGGACTATAGCACACGAAAAGCGGCAAAATGGGGGTTTACCTGTCTGGGGCTCGTTTGAACTTGAAAATGGGCCGGTTTGCCCATCGAGACAAATTGGCTCCATTACTAAGGTCTTAACGGACGTCTATGAAAAATTTCGGCCAAAAACACGTCGTGATTCCGATCACCAAAAATCCATGGACTATAGCACATGAAAATTGGCAAAATAGGGGTTTACCTACTCCGAGGCTCGTTTGAACTTGAAAATGGGCTGGTCCGTCGGGACCAACTAACTCCATTACTAAGGTCTTAACGGACGCCCATGAAAAATTTCGGCCAAAAACATGCCGAAATTCCGGATCACCAAAAATTCATGGACTATAGCACACGAAAATCTGCAAAATGGGAGTTTACCTGCCCCAGGGCTCATTTGAACTTGAAAATTGACTGATTCGGGACCAACTGGCTCCATCACTAAGGTGTTAACGGACGTCCATGAAAATATGATTTCACAAAAAAAGGTCTCCCCTATCCTTTAAAGTCATCAGGCTTTTTGGATTCTTTTTATATAGAAAATATTTTTGGGATTTTAAAAACTTCCAGCTGGTCACCTTATTTCTTCGCTGAAGGTTCGATCCTCCGTTCCATCAATGCTACTTTCCTTCCTTTGATTCCTAATATTTTGTTCTAGTATGTTAAAAAGATAAAAATTATGAAAACGTATAAGTAATATTTAGAAATAACATCAAACTAAATTTTATGTATAAAGGAAATTTTAAAAATTATATATATAATGTCGGGTTGGTTTGGTTTCGGGCTGACTTTTTTTAGTTAAAACCAAACCAACCCAAGTATAGTCGGATTTTTTTTCCAATACCAACGAAGTAAAACCAAATCATTAATCGGGTTTTTTTTTGTGTGACTCGATTTGCGGTTTGTTCAATTTTCGGTTCGATTTTGTACACCCCTAATTGAGATTGTTGATGTTTTTTTATCTGTTATCCTGTTTATCACTTGCGAGGAATGAGTTCAAGTCACCAAGAAAATCTTGGTGGGAGCATTTTGCATCAAAGTGTACCACATCAAATTGACATTTTACGACGACGACGTGTCAGTCAAAATTTTGATGAAAAGTCATCAATCTCACATTTAAAAACAATATAAATGCGCCTTTAAGTGCTAAATAGCGTAAGGAGAGAAAGAGAGAGCGCGATTTATCGTACATGTGTACATCTTTCTTGACTAGAAAAAAAAAAGATAAGCTAGAAGTATAACAAAAAGTACTTCTAATTTATAAAGACATTGGAATTTAAATGTAATAAATCCCTAACGTTTACAACCACGTATAACAAATCTAAAGACACTAGGTGAAGGATCTACAAGGGCTCTTTCATTTATAAAAAAACATCAAATTGAGTATACATTTGATCCCATGTAAGCCTGCAATAAAAATGAGTAGTTCCCCAGAAATTCTCATGGAATGAGAAATTATATTCGTCACCTGGTTTAAGAGTGTGTACTTCAAGATCATCATCTCTAGAGTGACAATGAATATTAAATAGAAGAGTATTTTGAGAGAAAGCACTGATAAAACGTTCAGTAATGGATGGATTTAAACTCGAAGCATTTGTCATCACTATATATATAAGCCATTTTAAGAGTGAACAGGAAGTTGATTTCTTCACTATATATATACAGAGAAATTTAACATTGAAGTATTGAGTAATTAAATTAACAAGTTTACATTAATCTGATTTTGTTATTAAAGAAGGGTAGCTAGTATGACTTATATTTTGTTGGGTAATTGATTTTGTAGATGAGCACTTAAATTTTTATTGTATCAAAGAATTAAATTAGTTTGTAATAAAAGTTAAACTCATATTTGGTCAAATACTAGAATGAGTTGCTTAACTATTTTTTTATATAGTTAAAACAAAAAATGTGAGCTGTTTTAAATAATTCGAAGGTTATTTTTACCTTTTCCGTAGTTAAAAAAATCACTAATCACAAAAAGTCATTTTTTAAAAAACTTTTCTATTATTTAACGTGGACTTTTTAAGCTTGATTTTTACTGTTTTTAAGTATGTAGTGTTCAAAAACATAATTGTTGACCAAATAACTTGACAACAATTAATGCCAATTTTTCCTTTACATTTATTTTATTTTAAAAATTCTAGATTCACATTAAATTATTAATACTTCTTGATTTAAGATTTTTTTTATTTTTTTTATTATTATTTATAGAACTCTTCAAAATTATTATTTTTTGAAAAACAATCTCTAAATTAGTAATATTTTGGTCAGTTATTGGACAAAGTTGTTTTCTTTTACTATTCTTTTAGTACTGTCCAAAAATAAAAAAAATTACCAAACGACTTGGGTTGGCACCTTGATATTAAATTACCAATTTTTTTATTTTTATCATTAACCTTATATATAACTGAATTAATATTTGCAATAAGGTGAAAAGAGCGACTCCAAAGTTTTATTACTTATTCATGACTATTTCTAATATCAAATTAAAATCTAAATATTCACAATTTAGATAATAAAGTGAGATGGAAGTATATGTTATAAAGCATTTGACTCTAATTAAAAAAAATGTATCACACCAATTAAAACAAAATCAAAATTGTGTCAATTAAAACATTAATTCAGAATCATCAATCTCACATTAAATAACAATATAAATTATTCCCCGGAATGCTAAATAGAGAGAATATATTATATATTATTATTCGTAATGTTTACAACCAAGGATAGACAAATCTAAAGTCACCAGGGGAAGGATTGGGATCTCCAGTACGAGCAAAATATATACCAGAATCCTTCGCCAACCAAGTACAATAAATATCTTTCATAGGAAATTTAAATCTACAAGGACTCTTTCTTTTTAAAAAAACATCAAAAGCATTATTATTCAAACCCCATAAAAAAGCGCAATAAAAATGAGTATCGCCCCAAAAATTCAGACGAAAAGAGAAATCAAATTTTTCATTCACTTTAAGTGTGCGAACTCCAAGATCGTCATCCTCAGATTGGCAATGAACTTTGAGAGGAACAGTATTTTGAGGGAGGTTACTGACAAAAATTTCAGTAACTTTTGGTTCAAAACTTTCGGTAACATTTGGTTCAAAATTAGAAGCATTTGTCATCATCATAAGATTGATGATAAATGAAATAAGCAATAAAAGTTGAACATTGGTGTAAGGATAATAAGCCATTTCAAGAGTGAAAAAAGATGTTGGTTTCTTCACTTTATAAAGATGATATATATATAGAGAGAAATATTTTACATTGAAGCATTGAGTTTAATTTGAATTAATCTGATATAATTATTAAAGAAATGTCATTTTTGACTTATATTTTGACTGGTTGATTTCATAAATGATCACTAATTTTGACATAAAAATTAATTACTTAATTTTGCTCAAATATTATAAAAGGTCTCTTAACTATTTCAGCAGTTAAAAAAATCACTCAATATTGCAATCATAAGTCATTTTTTAATTAAATTATTTTTACCTCCCAATTATAGAGGGTTAAGTATAGACCCCTATATCATATTATTACATAAAATAAATAGTACACAAACAAAAGGTGGGGACATAAATATCTATAAAATTTAATAGGGGATAGTTTGATAAAATACCTATATAATTAATTGTTTTTTTAATGGTGTGTTAAGTCAAAATATGATAAGTAAAAATAAACGGAGGGAGTATTATTTTTTGGGGGAAAGGGACCATCCTCCAAAGGTTGTTTTTTTGGTCTATTTTTTAACGTGGACATTTTAGCTTGATTTTTACTCCATCTGTTCAATAAAAGTTGTTCATGATTGACTTGACACACCCCTTAAGAAATAATAAATAATAGAGGTGATATTACTTTATTATCCTTTGTCTTTATTAAATTTTATGCTTTGAAAAATGTGTTAGATGATAAATAATATTTAATAGTAAGGGTAAAATAGACACAAAATATAAATTATCACTTGATTTTCTAAATTGGACAAATATTGTTGGGCAGCTATTTTTAATATAATGGACAAAAATATAATTGTTGACCAAATAACTTGGTCAACAATTAATGAACATTTTTTTACTTTCTTTAACGGTACCCTTTTTGTATTTTAAAAATTCTAAATTCGCATTAAATTATTGATACTTCTTGATTTAAGACTTTTTTTGTTAGTATTAATATTATATTATCGTTTGTAGTACTCTTCAAAATAATAATAATAATAATAATAATTATTATTATTTTCTTTTATTTAAAAAAATCAATCTCCAGAGGTTAATTTTTGGTCTTTTTCTTTTACTATTCCTTTAGTATTGTCCGTAATTATATTTTTTTTTACCAAACGACTTGGGTGGGCACTAGGCACCTTGATATTAAATTACCATTTTTTATTTTGTTTATCATTAACCTTATACATAATTGAATTAATATTTGCAATAAGGTGAAAGGAGAGACTAAGTTTCATTACTTATTCATGACTATTTCTAATCTCAAATTAAATCTTAATATTCACAATTTAGATAAAAGTGAGACGGAATTATATGTTATTAAACATTTGATTCGAATAAAAAAAAATGTATTAGATCAATTAAGACAAAATCAATATCACTAGCACTTAAATTCAGAATCATCAATCTCACATTAAATAACAAATATAAATTTCTCTCCAAAATGTTAAAGGGAATAAAGATAATGTTCACGTTCGTGTTTTTTGAGTAGAAAAAAAAAGGATGGGCCACAAGTATAACATAAATTAAGTAATATATTATAGGAAAAATTACAGAAATCCTACCTTTTAGTTTACTTATTACCATTATTCCTTATAAGTTTTATAAATTTCCAAAATATCTCATTTTCGCGCATCAGATTAGTGTATCTCGCGCATCAGATTAATGTATCAGCGCTTTTATTGTATCTCGCGCACTTATATTATTGTATCTCGCGCATTAGATTAATGTATCATGTATAAAATGTACATCAGATTAGTGTATCATGTATAAAATGTAATGTATCTTACTTAACAATTAATGTATCTCACGCATCAGATTAATGTATCAGTGCCCAAAAAATTCCGATGGAATGAGAAATCAAATTTATCTCCTGGTCTAAGTGTATGAACTTTAAGATCATCATCTCTAGATTGAACTTTAAGATCATCATCTCTAGATTGACATTGAACATTGAGTAAAGGAGTACTTTGAGAGATGGCACTGATAAAAGTTTCAGTAATTGCTGGATTCCAAAATGAAGCATTTGTCATCATCACAATGTTGATGACAAATAAAATAAGTAATGAAAGTTGAACTTTGGTGCAAGGATAATAATTTTATGAATAAAAAATAAAGTTAGCTTCCTCACTTTATATACTCCATCGGTTTAAAAAAGAATAATTTTCTTTCCTTTTTAGTCTGTTTAAAAAAAGAATTACCTTTTTTTTTGTAACATTTTAATTTTAGCTTTCCACGTGACATGTTTAAGGCCACAAGATTAAAAATCAATTTTGTATATTTGACATAACTTTAATTTAGGAATACAAGATTCAAAAATCTTCTTTATTTTCTTAAACTTCGTGCTAAATCAAGCTAGATCACTCTTTTTGAAACGGAGAGAGTATATGATATACAAATTTGTCATTGACTTGTGAACTTACTTTTTATACAGAAGAGGAAAGAGTTTTAATCTGATTTTGTTATTAAAGTTGACTACTTTTTGCCTTTTTATACAAAAAAGGAAAGAATTTTAATCTGATTTTGTTATTAAGTTGATTACTCTTTTTACCTTTCATACAGAAAAGGAAAGAATTCTAATCTGATTTTGTTAAGGTTGACTACTTAAATAACAATATTCTAATCTGATTTCTACTCTCCATCTAGCCCCATTTTGAATTTTGATAGTCAAATAAATTCTCTTTGATCATAATTATTTTATATGCCATGTAAATATTTAAAATTGTTTATGTTTATTTTGTAATTTATAATACTTCTTTATGGAGTTTTTAAATACGATTTTTTTTAATTTAGAAAATTTAAAGATTTGTGTCTGGATTAACATGTGAGAATTAAGGAATTTGACTGTATCGAAAAATTTCAATGAAAAAATATTGTCTTTTTTAGTAGGGTCAATCTCACATTAAACAACTGTATAAGTTTGTCTCAAACGAACATGTCTTTCTTGACAAGAAAAACATGTATAACAAAAATTACTTCTAATTTATCGAGACAGTGAAATTGATTTGTACTAGATCTCTAATGTTTACACCCAAGTATAGACAAATTTAAAGTCACTGGGTGAAGGATTCTCCAAGAGATACAACAGGATCATGCATCTACCAAGTATAGGCAAATTTAAAGTCGCTAGGTGAAGGATTCTTAACTAGAGCAAGATATATAGCATAATCCTGCACCGACCAAGTACAATAAAGATCTGTCACCTTAAAAAAATTATAGTAACAAAGACTTTGTTTCTTATAATAAACATCAAAAATAGAAGAATTTCGACCCCACTTTAATTTGCAATAAAAATGAGTGGTGCTCAAGAAATTCTCATGAAATGAGAAATCATATTTGTCACCCGGTTCAAGTGTATGGACTCCAAGATCATCATCTCTGGATAAACAATGAACATCGAGTGGAGGAGTACTTCGAGAGATATTATTGATAAAAATTTCATTAATAGCTGGATTGAAAACAGAAGCATTTGTCATCATCAAAAGGTTGATGACAAAGAAAATAAGTAATGAAAGTTGAAATTTGGTGCAAGGGTAATAAGCCATTTTCAGAGTAAAAATAAAGTTCGCTTCCTCACTTTATATAGATGATATATACAGATTAGGAATTGAATATATCAATTTTCAATTTATAAAAAAAGAGAAAAGAGTAATTTCAATGCTAAACTAACAAGATTACATTAAATCTGATTTTGTTATTAAAGTTGACCACTTTCTTGACCTTTTTGTAATATTCATTCAAAGTTGAATATTGACTATTTGTTTGGTAATAGAAAATAGTTTTTACATTTGTATTCTTAGGCCTTATTAAATTATTTGCATTTAATAGAGGTTTGAATTTGACTAGTTCAGATATTAGGCCATTAAGTATGGCGAGACTATACTTACTGCTCCCTCAATTCCTTACGAATGATCTCTTAAAGGTTTATTTTTTCAAACAAATCGCTCGAATGTTATTTTACCAAATATTTATGATCTAACATATGAAAAATTGAAAAATCACCTAATTGCTATAAAAATGGCTTCTAAATATCCAAAAATGCCACAAATTATGGTGAGACTATACATACTGCTCTCCCATCTCCTACGGAAGGTCTCACAAAGTTTTTTTTCAAAAATATCGCCCAGAAGCCATTTCACCAAATATTCATGGGATAACACACACACATGAAAATTCGAAAAAATCGCCTTATTCTTATAAAATGGTTGATAAATGTCTAAAAATGCCTCGGATCATGGTGAGACTATATATACTGCTCTCCAAACACCTTACAAAGGGTTTTGTGAAGTTTTTTCAAGAAAACTGCTTAGAAGCCATTTCATCAAATATTAATGGGCTAACACACACAAAGAATTGAAAAATCGTCTTATTCCTATAAAATGGCTCTTAAATGCCCAAAATAATCTCGGATCAGGATGAGGCTATACGTACTGCTCCTCAACTTCTCAAGGAGGGTCTCGTAAATTTTTTTAAATTTTTTTTGCCCAGAAGCCATTGTTTTATTTAAAAAAATAAATAATTTTAGACAGTTTTAACAGTCGCCACTTAATTTTTAGAGAAAAATCAAGAAAACTAATTTTCAAAAGATAAAAAAGTAAATCGATTGAAAATATTAAAAGGGGATTCGGGGTTCATATTAGCAATTCGAGAAGGATTTGAAAGCACCCGAAATGTCCGCTAACTTGCGGTTATCCGACAATTAAAATATTTGACTAACAATAGGCATTCTTGACTAGTTACCGAATGGACGAATTTTATAACTTAAAATCATTTAAAGAGGAAAAGAGAATATATTATCTAAAATGTCCAAGCAGAGAAAAGCTTATAATTTTTTTTAGAAATTAATTTGGAAAGACAAGTATACTTAGTTATTTTAAGATAAAGTACTATGAGTTAACTAACTCAAATGGGTGTCCTTTGGGGAATTATGAGTTAAGAACCTTAAAATTAATTAGCAAATAAGCATGTACTAACAATAAAATTAACACGAAATATAATAAGGAGACATGGAGATTTGAGTCCAAGTCTGGTTTTTGTATGCCTGGGCCAGTATTTGGGCCTAATTTTACTTTGGGCTTATGGCCCATTAGAACCCACATGTACCTGTCCTAATATAAGCTAATTTCTCCATTGGCTTTAGGCTCACTTTTTGCATTTGGTACCTGTCCTAATAACTAACACAAAATAATACTCCCTCTGTTTTAATTTATGTGACACATTTCGGATATTGAGATTCAAACAGGTCTATCTTTGACCGTAAATTTTTTCTATATCTTTTAAATATTTTGTATTATCAATTATTGGGACTTATAGTACTTTTTGTATAGTTTACAAATATATAAATTTCATTTTTAAAAAATTAAAAATTTCATGAGCAAATTCTCGGTCAAACTTAAATTGTTTGACTCTCGAAAAGCGAAATGTGTCACATAAATTAGGACAAAGGGAGTAATAAATAAGTAGACTTAGGCCCAATAATAACAAAATGCAATTTCTGGAATTCGGAGGGGGCTTCTCTAGCCCATTTTCCCACTTTTCATATACACTAGAGGTATACTAGTGTATGCAATCCCGTAAATCAGCTCTGAACACCTGTACGCCGAATTCATGGACTTATTCTTCGGTTCCACTTGCTGACTGACTCGAAAGGAAGGATTTGAGCCTTTATGGCTCTCTCGAAATGCGGGGGAAAGGAAAAAGGAGTTCATGATGAACTCGGACAGATTTCACATGCAAGAAAAGAAGATAAAGAATTAGTGCCCGGAAATAATAAGAATAATAGTATATCTAAGACAATTTATCAATTCAAATCTTATAATAATATATGGCAAAATAAACTTGGTCGAACTAAACAACAAAGAATGTTAATGACCCAAATCCCGCTAATAAACAAAGTAATGGACATTCAAGCTACTGTTCCATATAAGTGCATTAAAAAAAAATCCTAATAGTATAAACAAATTGACTAATTAGCCTACTATGCGATGAGCATTACAAATGATTAGCATTATATCCAAAAAAGCATTCCAACAACTTACAGGTTCTAAGAAACGAATGAATAATGGAATGCATTCAAAACGAAAACAAGACGGAAACACAAGAAGATGGAAGCATGCTGGAAAATTATAACACATGATATGATATGATATAACAAAATTGATCAGACTCGAAATTAAGCGAATAGACCAATAAATGCAAACTTGAATATGACATATTTGTTACTGTCAAAGATAGGATAAAATATACATTAACTTGATAATGAATTAAGTTAAAACCAACTCATTACTATTATCAAAGAAGACCCTTTAGAACCTCAAAATCGAAAAGATATAAAGTAAACAAGGTTTATTTTTTCACCTATTAATTTTGCAACAGAATCGCACCATCAAAGAGGAAGGACGACATGTTTTATTCACAAATTTGCAGATTGAATCAACATTAAAGAAAAACCATAATAAATAATATATGAATGAACCAAAAAGTAAAGCCAAACATCCAAAGTAAGCAGAATCTAAAAAAAAAAAAAGTAAGACAGGCTAGCAGCTTTGCAACCTGACAAACTAGAATGACGAAATCTGAGGAATGAAATAACAAACTAGCTAAATCCAGAAAACAACAAAGAAATATCACATAAACCCACTGAGTTAGCTAGTTTCTAAGACTCTCATATCTTTTCGAGGACAAATATCAACAGTAAACCTAAATGAGAACACATTCTACTTGAAGGCTGTGTAAACAATAGAAAGCAAACTCAACATCCAAAAAAAATAAAAAATGAAGAAAAACCACCGAATAAACTCAAATAGTGAAACAAGGAATCAACAAAACTAGGACTAAAACGGGAAACCTTAAGCTCAATATTGAAACTAGATCATGAAGTCGCATAAGGACACGTGCATCATATAAATATACCAAGAACTCAATGACAAATAGCGGCAACACAGGCCTTCGATACGCTGGAATCGCCATTTCGAAATATAAAAGACGAGAACATATTATAAAAGAGGAAGTGTTACCTTCTTTCGGGCAGTGACTGCGACGAAACGAGCCAGCGACTACGGTCTTCCTACCACAGAACTCAAATACGAACAACAACAAGGAACCTGGGCAGAATCTCGAACTCAAACAAAACTTGGGGGAAGCGGTAGCAAACAAAATAGAAGAGTAATCCTCTGACTGAAGTGAGTTCTTCTCTTCCTTTTCAAATGTGTTTTGTTTGTATTTTTTAGCTATTCTATTGCACTATTCTCTGTATCTTAAGAAAAATGCCAACCTCCAAACAATGAAGAAGAAAATGTGTTTATATAGGACGAATTTAGGGTTGATTGGGGGGGAAATTTTGGGTGGAATTTTGGATGGATTTGAAATTTGAAATTCGAATTCCCTTGAATAAGGTTCAATCAGCTGGAATTAGTACACACTTCTAACGGAATTGAAAGGCTGGCCGCTCGATTAGAAGCAAAGGACAAAGAACACACGAGATTGCTCCATCTGTCCCGATTTGAGAATCTTCTCGTACGGAGAGGAGGACAAGGGAGAGAGGAGAAGGAACGTGTCGATACCACGAGCTGGGCTCGATTCTGGACTGAACTTCACATTTTTGGGCTCGCGAAGAAGACGAAGTTGTACAGGGGTCGTTTTGTTTGAGCTGTTGTACGTATTGTTGGTTGAAAGAATTGGTGGGTCTTTCTTTTGGCATAGAAAAGTGTTGGGTCGGGTTAAGGGATAAAAGTGGGCTGTGAATATTAGTAGGCTGCTTGGAGTTTTATATTGATGTACGTATTGTATGTTGATGGGTCTTTTGGATTAAAAAAATGGGTTGGGAATTGTAGGAAATGGAATTGGGAAGTGGGCTGAAAAAAGGTGAATGGGAATTGGAAAAATGGGTCAAGATGTTGGTCAATTTTTTACTTGAGAATATAGCCACACTAGACACCGGATCCCGTGTTAGCACGGGCCCAATATGTATTATTTTTTGTTTTTATTTATGTGACACAGATAAAACTAAAGAGTTAATCAAACTTTAATATTAATTTTAAATAGTTCAAATTCTTAATTATTGTTAACTATGGTAAAAAAAATTTATGTCATTTAACATTATAAATTGCTAATTATTATTGTATGATTTGTAATATCTTTTACGCAATTTTCAAATAATAAAGGTTATTTCTTCTTTCTCAATTTATGTGGTACTAATGAAATTTCAAGATTCAATCAATTTTTTTGTCTTTGAAATATTTCTAGTTGTTAATTACTGTAATTTATATTACTTTTTAAGTAATTTTCAAATAATATATATTATTTCATTTCTCCCAATTTATGTGTCATCGATAAAATTTAAAGAGTTAATTAAATCTTTTATATATTTTTATATCTTTTGAATATTTAAGTAAATTATTATCGTGATTTATAATATTTTATAAAATTTATTTAATTTTTTTAAAAAGAAACAAACAAAACGAATTCATCATAGAAAAATTACCAAAACATCCTTCAATACATTAATAATGGGTCCCACTTTTTGTTTAAAAAATATGCATATTGGGAGGATATTTTTGTCGAAAGTGGAAATAGAATAAGTATAAAGCATTAAAGTCTTTTAAAATTTTAAATTTTCAATTATTATTATATAATTTATAATACTTTTACACAATTTTCAAATAATAGAGGTCATTTCTTCTTTGCAGTACTAATAAAATTTAGAAATTCAATCAATTTGTTTTTGTCTTTGAAATATTTCTAGTTGTTACGGTTGTCACAGAGTTACCATCAAGGATAGCTCCGTCATTTGATTCTAATCTGAGCTATTAACATGCCCAGGCGTTTGCCTTCTGGGTTTCCACGTGGTCTAAACACAGTAATAAATCACACGTCTTTTTTCCCTCTTCCCAGTTCCCACTCACGATTCCCAAGGAGGAAAAATGGTGATTGTTCCGATTTCCTTTTTTGCTTTGCTCCTTCTTTATTATTCTTAACTCAAACTTTTCTATTTCTTTTTATACATCAAACATGCATATATTGTCCATAAAATAGCTGGTCATAAGAGTTGTTGTCAAGGTCCTGTTCTGTATAAGGTATCTGATTCATTGTCTAGCTTTGACGTTTTGACGAAATAAAAAGTTGTGTCGGGAAAATAATCTTGGTATAAAGTGCTAATATGATAAACTGATATAAACCTCTCAAGTAAAATAATTTTTAAGAAGAAATTTGAGGGAGCCTTATTCTCCATCAACTTTCGAAAAGGCAACTTCTTGTTCTTCAATCATGAAAAAACACTTCCAAGTCTCCAAGAAAGCAAAATCAGAGCAAACAAATCAGTGACTTTTAGACGGAGAACATACTTAAATCTATTAACATGTAAAAAATGCTATGCAATCAACCATTTCAAATGAAAAAGAAGGTGAAATATTTTTCTACTAAAGCATCATATTAGTCATTTTTTCAAATGTACATATCATGATCTTGTTTATTCTCATAATTCTCCTTTGGTTCTGTGCAACAATATTTCAAACACCAAAGAACTGTCAAAATAGCCGTGATATGTGCCCTGTAAACACCATATGCTTTTCATCAGATATTCTCTTTGCCAACAAAAACCATCAATGTTCAATTTTCTATTTCAAAGTTGCTAGTGAATCTTAGTCAAAAGCACACTAACTTCACCTAACATTCTCAAATTTGATATTTAATCTCACTAAAAGATCTCTAATAAAATTCAACAACACAAAATCTAAATAATACACAATTTGGGGAAACCCAATTTAAAAGTCATATTTTGAAGCTTCAGACTTTTTTCGTCTAGATCAGACAAAAGAAGTCACATTATAAAGCTCAAATGGTCTCCAAATTATTAACAAACCATCACAATTCAGTTCAATAAAATTTTCTTTTGATATATCCAAAACGGCAAACTTCAAATTCTGAAAGATTTCGTAACTCTGTTATATTTAATCCAACATCAAGCTTCAATTTCAGGGAAAAAATATTTTAAGCTCAAAAACTTATTTCTAATTGAGTTCACAAACTAAAATACAGATGTTTGAAAGTAGATAAAATTAGTACAGGTGTGAATAATGAGAGTAGGAGATTTGGAAGCCAGTCGAGCCAAAACTGAAAATTTGTTTTTTAAAAAGGAAATAGTGAGATATCAAATTGAAATTTTCTGAGAAGAAAATCAAAATAGAGAGAGAGAAAATTAATACTCCAAAGATACATGGAAGTGAGAGGAGAGAGACAAATGAAAACCAAAAATTGAAAAAGGAGAATTTGAAAACAATAGTTAAAGCACAAAGGGGTAAATATGTGTCAGCCTAGAAAGGAAAACAAAAAAGGCTCAACACGTGTTAACATTACAGGAAAAGTGGTACTGTTCATCAATAAGACAATGACTTGACATCAAATTATGGTACAATAAATATTACTTTTTGTACAAGTATTTGTTGTTGTGTTCGTCCTTTAGAAGTGCCACTTCTAAATAAGAGTAATGAATTGCATGTTCGACCAACTTGAGGTAATTAGTTGAATGAGGCCAAAATTGAAATAAAACAAATTAATATAATCAACTAACGAACTTCTTAATTTCAACGAAATACAATAATAAACTTAGTTATAAACTAATAACTCAAAAATGTAAATATTAACTAACTAAACCAATTACCCGACTAATTAAGTAAAAATTAAAATATATATTTTTTTAGATGGTTTTCAAATATTTATAAAATGTACTAACTATGTACATAATTATGCAAAACATATATATTATTTAAAAATTACAAAAAGTGACAAAACTTATTTAAAATAACTTGCAAACTATTTTTTTGAAATTTTATAAAAGTAATTATTTTAAATCGTTTAAAATTTAAGAAGTTCGATGATTAATCTATATTGTGGAGGTCCAAAATTGAGTGTCAACATCCATTTTACCAAATATCCATGGTTAACACATGAAAAAAATTGAAAAAATCGTCTAATTCCTATATAATGGCTTCTAAATGCCCAAAAATGCCTCGGATCATGGTTAGGATATAGGTATTGTTCCCCCCGCAACTTCTTACAGAGAGTCTCGTAAAGTTTTTTTTTAAAAAAAAATCACCCTGAAGTCATTTCACCAAAATTTCATGGGCTAAGCACACACACGTAAAATTAAAATAATCGTCTAATTCTTATAAAATAGCTTCTTAATGCCCAAAAATCTCGCGGATCATGGTGATATTATCTCGCCTGGAATCCATTTCACCAAATATACATAGGCTAACATATACAAAAAATTGAAAAATCGTTTGATTCCTATAAAATGGCTTATAAATGTCCAAAAATGTCGCGGATCATGGTGAGACTATACGTACTACTCCCCAAACTCCTTACGGAGGGTCTCACAAAAAAATTTCAAAATAATCGTCCGAAAGCCATTTTACCGAATATTCATTGGCTAAGACACACGAAAATTGAAAAAATCGCCTAATTCCTTTTAAATGGCTCCTAAATACAAAAAATTCCTCGGATCATGGTGAGGTTATATGTATTGCTCCCCAATCCTCACGGTGGGTCTTGTAATGATTCTTTTTTTAAAAATCACCTTGAAGTCATTTCATCAAATATTCATGGGCTAACACACACAAAAATTGAAATAATAGTCTAAGTCCAATAATATGACTCCTAAATGCCCAAAAATGTCTCTGATCAGATGAGGCTATAGATACTGCTCCCTCCGCACCTTACAGAGGGTCTCATAATGTTTTTTTTTTAAATCGTCCAGAAGTAATTTCACCAAATATTCATGGGTTAACACACATGAATAATTGAAAATTGGCTTAATTCCAAGAAATTGTCTCCTAAATGCCAAAAAATCCTAGGATAATGATGAAGATATATGTATTGCTCCACCAACTCCTTACGGAGGGTCTCGTAAAGTTTTTTAAAAAAATTGTCCGGAAGCCATTTGACCAAATATTCATGAGCTAACAAACACGTAAAATTAAAAAAAAATCACCTAATTCCTATAAAATGACACCTAAATGTCTAAAAATGCCTCTGATCATGGTAAGGCTATACTTACTGCTCCCCAACTCCTTATGGAGGGTCTCGTAATTTTTTTCAAAAAATTCACTCAGAAGTCGTTTCTCCAAAAATTAATGGGTTAACACACACGTAAAATTGAAAAAATAGTAAAATTATTATTAAATGACTCCTAAATGCCCAAAAATGTCTCGAATCATGGCGAGGCTATACATATGGCTACCCCAACTCTTTACGGAGGGTCTCGTAAATTATTTTTAAAGAATCGCCTAATTCCTATAAAGTGACTCCTAAATGTCTAAAAATGTCTGAGATCATAGTAAATCTATACATACTTCTCCTCCAACTCCTAATGGAGGGTATCGTAAATTTTTTTCAAGAAAATCACCCAGAAGCCATTTTACCAAATATTCATGGGCAAAGAGACATGAAAAACTTAAAAAAATTGCCTAATTCATATTATTGGCTCCTGAATGCCCAAAAATGTCTCAGATCATGGTGAGACTACACGTATTGCTCCCCTAAATCCTTATGGAGGATCTCGTAAAGTTTTTTTTTAAAAAAAAACACATGAAAGTCATTTCACCATATTCTACACACACGAAAAATTGAAAAAATTGCCTAATTCCTGTAAAATGACTCTTAAATGCCCAAAAATGTCTTGGATGATGGTCAGACTAAACATACTTCTCCCCCAACTCCTTTCGAAAGGTCTTGTTAAGTGTTTTCAAGAAAATCCCTCGGAAGCCATTTCACCTAATATTCATGGGGTAACACACATGAAAAATTGACAAAACCGTCAAGTTCCTATAAAATGGATCCTAAATACCCAAAAATGCCTCGGATCATGGTGAAGTTATATGTGTTTCTCTGCTAATCCACGACATATTTTAGCATTTACAGTCTTTTCGACATGAATTTGATGATTTTCTCAGTTTTTTTGTGTGTTAACCAATAAATATTTTGATGATATGGCTTTTAGACCTTTTTTATCCCAAAATCTTCGTGGGACCCTCTGTACTGGGAAAGCAGTACGTGTAGACTCACTATAATCCACGATATATTTTAGATATTTAGGGGCCACTCAAAAAGAACTAGGCGATTTCCATCCTAAACAATTGTGTTCTTGTTATATTTAATTGTTTAGTAATTGTATTATAGGAACCTGGTTCATGTGACCTGCTAGTCATAAAAATATTTTCAATCAGCTTATCTTTCCATGCATGAGTAGTATTACTGATGATATCTCTCATATTATATTGAGATTTTTTATTTTATTTTTTAATCTTTGTTCATATTTGTCACTTGTGAGGAATGAGTTCGAGTTGCTATGACAGTAAAGGTGGATGCTTCTAGAGAGGGATTTCCACCTCCAAAATGTTACTTAGCGGCATCTTATGTCTTCTTGAAATAGTACCCAACCTTTGGCATTTATCACAACCCTTCACAAAAGCAATATAATCTTTAAATAACGAGGGCCAAAAGAAACCAGATTGCAGTACCTTATGAGCAGTGCGCTCTCCTATGTGGTGACCACCATATGGGCTAGCATGAAAACTTTTGAGCACTTTGTGAACCTCATATTCCGAAATGCATATTCTCAATACCCGGTCCACACCTTGCTTGAACAAAAATGGTTTATCCCAGATATAGAACTTAGCATCATGATTGAGTTTTTTCTTTTGTTGGGTGGTTGCAACCGGAGGATACTCTCCACTTACTATCAAATTCACAATATTTGCATACCATGGCATTTGAGAGCTATCTCATGCCATCAATTGTTCATCCGGAAATTCTCCCTGGATTTGCTCACCTTCATTCAAATGGGAAAAATCCTCCAACCTAGACAAGTGATCCGCGATATGATTTTCAGTACCTTTCCTATCTTTGATCTCAAGGTCAAATTCTTGGAGAAGCAATATCCATCGAATCAGCCTTGGTTTTGCATCCTTCTTGTTGAATAGGTACCTAATAGTTGCATGGTCAGTAAAAACAATCACTTTAGTATCTACCAAATACGATCTGAACTTGTCGAAGGCGAACATTAGAGCTAGCATCTCTTTCTCAGTCACTGTGTAATTTGCTTGTGTAGAGTCAAGGGTCTTGCTTGCATAATAGATCGAGTGGAACACTTTATTCTTTCTTTGTCGCAACACTGCACCCACTGCTACGTTACTTACATCACACATGAGTTCAAATAGTAGTCCCTAATTCGGATCAATTAC
This sequence comes from Solanum piurae, assembly GCA_029582685.1. Lineage (NCBI taxonomy): Eukaryota > Viridiplantae > Streptophyta > Magnoliopsida > Solanales > Solanaceae > Solanum > Solanum piurae. Next base: position 19,688 of record JAJOOO010008879.1, read on the forward strand.
GATGAGATCCTCAATTAAGTTCCTCTTCAACATCTCAAAAGCTTTCAAGCACATCTCATCAAAGTCAAACTTCACCTCCTTTTCCAAAAGACTGCACATATGTCTTGCAATCTTGGAAAAATCCTTGATGAATCGCCTGTAAAAACATACATGACCAAGAAAACTACGCAGCCCTTTTATAGAAATGGGAGGGGGCAATTTTTCAATAGCTTCTACCTTGGCCTTATCAACCTCTAAATTGGCCTTAGACACTTTGTGTCCCAAAACTATCCACTCTTTAACCAAAAAATGACACTTTTGAACTAAGTTAGTGTCCTCACATCTAGCAAGTACATTATCAAGATTCCGGAGACATACCTTAAAAGACTTCCCAAAGACGGAGAAATAATCCATGAACACCTCTACAAAGTCTTCCACCATATCATGAAACATGGCCATCATACACCTTTGAAAAGTCGTCGGTTGCAAAGTCCAAATGGCATGCGTTAACGTGGTCTTTTCCTGATCCTCGGGGGCAATTAAGATCTGGTTGTAACCGGAATATCTATCTAAGAAACAATAGTACTCTTGCCCAGCTAGTCGATCAAGCATTTGATCAATAAAGGGAATGGGGTAGTGATATTTTTGGGTAGCATCATTTACTTTCCGGTAATCCATACAAATTCTCCACCCGGTCACTGTTCTAGTAGGAATCAGCTCATTCTTTTCGTTCCTTACCACTGTCATACCTCCCTTCTTGGAAACACATTATACCGGACTTACCCATTTACTATCAGAGATCAGGTACACAATTCCAGCATCTAGCCACTTTATGACTTCCTTTCTTACCACTTCTTTCATCAAAGGATTTAGCCGACGTTGATGTTATGCTCTTGGTTTGTGATCCTCTTCCATGTAAATTATGTGCATGCATAACGCCGGACTAATTCAATGAATATCGGCCATCTGCCTTCCAATTGCTTTCTTTCTTCGCTTTAAGATCATCAATGCCGCAACAACCTGTAAATCAGACAACTCTGCAGAAAGTATAACAGGCAAAGTTTCATTAGTACCCCAATAAGCATACCATAGGTGAGCCGGCCGAGTCTTTAGTTCTAGCTTGAGAGCCTTCTTCTATCGATGGTTTTGGTGGGGGACCCTAACTCGTAATCTAATGACTCCACTTGAGGCTTATGAGTGTCAACTAGTGCTAGATTCAAGCATGATTAAATCTCTTGAGCCTCAGTATCTCCTTCCACCCCATATCTTATTAACACTCTCTCTAAGAGATCTTCAGGCACAACTACTTGTGATTCTACTATTTGATCAACCACAGTAATATCAGACAACTCTTCATAGATAGAAGGCAATTTTAAAGCGCGGTAAACATCGAATACCTCAACCTTATCATGTCCCCTCATAGTTAGTTGACCAACTGCCACATCAATCAATGCCCTACCCGTGGCAAAAAACGGACGTCCCAAAATGAATGGAGCTTCAGAATCAGGTGCAAAATCTAAAACCATAAAATCTACAGGAAAAATCAATGAACCTACTTGAACTAACACATCTTCTACCACCTCTCAGGCCTAGCAATGGATTTATCAGCGAGTTGGATAATAAGAGTGGTTCTTTTTGGACTACCCAACCCAAGCTTTAGATACAATGATAAGGGGATCAGATTTATACTTTCCCCTAAATCACACAAATCGCAGACATGAACACTTTGCCCAATTGTAATATGCACAGTAAAACTACCCGGATCTTTTAACTTTTTGGGCAATCTATTTTGAATCCTAGAGCTGCACTCCTCAGTAAGTGCTACAATTTCATACTCCGTGAGTCTCCTCTTGTTTGCCACAATTTCCTTCACGTATTTAGCATACTTCGAGATACCCTGCAAAATGTCAACCAAAGGCAGATTAATGTGAACCTGTTTAAGGAGAGAGAGAAACTTACTGAAATATTCATCTTCATTCTTCTTTTTGAGCCTTTGTGGAAACGGAGGTGGTAATTTCTTTTGAGGAACGGGTACCTCAACATTGGAGCTTTTTACTACCTCTTCCACTTTCCTTTCTTTGGTACTTGCCTCAGTATCTCTCTTCTTTAGAGCTAGTTTCTTTAATTGTAATGCACTTCTAGTACTTACCGTATGCAATTGCTTTGGGTTGGGTTCAGTATCACCGGGTAGCCCACCTTGGGGACGCAAGTTCATAGAATTGGCTACTTGCGCAACTTATTTCTCTAAACTCAGCTGGGACATGTGGATGTTTCTTATGTTCTCATTCTGCTTATATATTCTAGCATTTATTTTGGTCCCTATTTCAGTCATGAGCTTTTGGAGGAGCTCTTCATTGGTCATCCCCCCTTTTGGTGCACTAAGATTTACGCCTTGGCTAGGATTTTGGTATTGTTGCCCAGCCCCTTGAGAACAGTATTGGTTAGCCCCTTGCGCCTGATTTTGGTTTTGGTTTCCACCCCATGAGAAGTTAGGATTGTTCCTCCAACTAGGGTTGTAAGTGTTACCATAATTTTGTTGAACTCCACCCATTTGCGCATTTCCCACATAGTTTACGGAATCCGGGTTTGCCTCACTTTGTTCAGTTTCATGAGTTCCACTACTACATACCTCACACCAATTGGTTGCCTGTTGTATAATATTTATCGGTGCCTGATTTAGATCCATCTGTTTAAAATGTAAGGCCATGTTATGTTGCATTGCATCTAATTTGGCATTTACGAAAGTAGCTTGATCTATATCTAAAATCCTCGCAGCCTTTTGGGTTGTGGTTCTAGGAATTCCCCCCTCATACCCTTGGTTCCCTTCGGAGAGTTTATCGAGTAAGTCGAACAAACTCTTCACATGTTTTAGCTAGGGCCTGTCCACCTACTATACTATTAAGAAATGAACAAGCATTATAATCTAGACCCTCAAAGAAAGTGTGAGCAAGTACCTCATTAGTTTTTGTATGTGGTGTGGGCAAGTATTCAACATTTGTTTGAAATGCGCCCATGCTTGGTACATGTCCTCCCCTTGATTTTAAGTAAAGCTTATTATCTCACTCCCCAACTTAGCGATTTTCTTGGATGGAAAGAATCGACTCAAGAACTCTTTGCTAGATAATCCCAAGTAGTGATATTGCTTAGTGGCTCAGAATCTAACCAACACATTGCGGCTCCTAGCAATGAGTATGGGAGCAACGTCAGCATCACATAGTCCGATGAGACTCCAATTGGGATGTATGTATCAGTAATGTCTATGAAGTTCCTAAGGTGGCTTTAAGGATCCTCGTGGGGGAGACCCGTGAATTGCCCATTAGAATAGAGGATTTGTACGATGCTCTACTTTAGTTCAAATCTACCTCCGATGGAGGTTTCCTAATACTAGATGCCAAATTGGCTGTGAGTGGGACTACCACATCACAGACTGTTCTTGCGGGTATGATATGGGGTACTCCATGGTTATTCAAATTTCCTTGGTTAATCGGGTTCCTTTGGTTATTCACGTTTTCCGGGTTATTCAAGTTGTCTTGATTATCATCAACAATGTTTCCCAGAAGACCTAACCCCAATTCTCCATGTCGTCCTTGATTCGCCATTTTTTTGCACTGGCGTAAAACTCTTTCGGGTTCGTTGTAAGGTTCGACAAGTTCTCCTTTTCGAGCCAGACCTGAAAGTCAAGTGCCTGCAATAAACAAGCTAAGATCAAGTAATTAATACCTCAATAATTTAATTGTAGACTTCAGCAGATCGAATATAATTCAATTTCTAAGTACTCGACAACGGCGCCAAAAATTTATTGCTCCCCAATATACACGCAAGTATACGTGGTTGCGCAAGTAATATAGATTCTTCAAGAAACGAGTTATCGTTCCCAAGGAACTTATGATCAATTTATATCTAACACTTAATTCTACAACTAAAAGCAAAAGTAACCGTTTAACAGATTGTGATAATTGTTAACTAATACTAATTATGAACTAAATAAAAGTAACCAATTGCGAACGACTTTAATATGATGTTTCAAGCAAGTATAAGATAATTCCAGGGCTGCAACATATAACAAATCTCATGTATCATATTCTCGGCTAGAACTAATTTCAGTTGTCAAGTTACTGATTCATAGGGTTAAAATTATATGAGTCGGGCTATACACCTCTCGTCGCGCACTCAAGTTAGCTATCTAACTACATCGTTGAACGGGGATAAATAGACTAATTGGCGAGCATTTATATTTAATCTTATTTCGTAACCAAACAAGGTGTTCGTCTGGGCGTCACTCCTGAACACTAATCACCTCAATCTAATGGGTGTACCGAGCTCTCTATATTCTCTGGTCTATCTAACCTCTCCTCTCCTGATTTTAAGATTAGATAATATATTTATCTTATGGTGATCAAGCATAAAATACTAAAGTCAGAATATAGAAGTAACTTATAATGACAACCGACAATTAATTAAAAAACCTAAAATAATCAACATTCAATATGTAGCTACAGCCCCAAAACTAAGGCGTTTAGCTACTCATGCTATTAGAAAACCACAAAATACAATTGTTCATGTGATTTCCAGAAAATAGAAGAGTTAGAAGATCAAAACCTATTTCAAACTTGGAATCTTGCTCTTGCACACCTAATAAAAGTCGAACCCTAATAATGTATCCCAAGGGGTCTATTTATAAATTTAGGAAAATTGGAGACAAAATCTACTTCAACTAGGAATCCTTTTTAATACAACTTAAGCTTGAAAAATTGGGATTTCCGGCGTGTCCTACCTCTTATCGCCCCACGAACATGCTCCAATTGTAACAGTGTTGGCGTGCCGCACCTGGTAGTACGCTAGGCAGTCCATTTCAACTTATCCTTGGCGCGTCGCGCCTCTCAGCGCACCTGAGAAATGTCTCTGAAGTGTGGCCCTTGGTGTGTCGCGTCTCTCAGCGCGCCACAAACAGGACTCTGTCCTTCGGGCCTTGGCGCGGTGCGCCCAACAGTACGCCATGCACTGTTAATTTTTGCCTTAGTCATTTTCATGCATGTCTTTGCTTCTTCTTCCTTTATTTCAACTCCAATTCCTTCGAGAGTTCCTGAAACAACTAATCATGTGTGTAAGTGCACAATCATCACAAGTTACACCAAAAATCAAGCTAATAACTAAAGATCATTCTTCAATCTAATCAATTCATGGGCAAATATTGACAACTTAGGTTACAGCTTACCATCCTCAAACGAGTGGACAAGTAGAAGTTTTGAATAGATAGGTGAAGCAAATTTTGCAGAAAATGGTGAATGCGCAGAGAAAAAATTGGTCTGAGAAATTAGATAATGCGTTGTGGGCATATAGGACTGCGTATAAGACACCAATAGGGACTTCTCTCTATCACATAGTATTTGATAAAACATGTCATCTTCCGGCAGAATTAGAACATCAAGGTTATTGGGCAATTAAGAGGTTGAACTTGGACCCCGAGCTGGCCAGTAAAAAGAGAGTGAATCAACTGCATGAACTTGAGGAGTTTAGGCTCCACGCATATGAGAATTCCAAGCTTTACAAAGAAAAGATGAAAAGGTGGCATGGCAAGCACATAGTAGCTCGTACATTCAATCCAGGAGATAAGATACTACTCTTTAACTCTAGACTAAGGTTATTCCCCGGGAAACTAAGGTCGAAGTGGAGTGGTCCTTTAGAAGTGGTCAGAATGACACAACATGGGGCTGTTGATCTAAAAAGTAAGACTAGCCTCACGTTCTTGGTCAATAGGCAAAGGGTGAAACACTACTTTTGGTGAGGATTCAAATCGTGATCAGGAAGCTCTTGAGCTAAATGATGAATGTTCCAAGTTGCGTCGTGCCGGGACGTTAAATCAAGCGCTAAATGGGAGGCAACCCATGAACAATATGTTATAGATGGGTAGTTCATTTTTAAATTTTTGATTTTTATTGTTTTAGTATAGTTTAAATTCATAGAATCTAGGAAGTACTTTTAGTTCTTAGTTTTAGCTTAATAGGATTTTTCATTGTTTGTAACTTAGTTTGTAATAGTGAAAAATGGAAAGAAAAAAAAAGAGAAAAATCTGCAGCCAGGCGCACTGGTTGGCGCGTCGCACTGGTTGGCGCGTCGCACCTGGCATCGAACGTCAGAGAACAATTTTAGGCGTGCTGAGGGGAACGCCGCGCCAGGCCTCGCACGTCAAAGCGCCATCTCAGGTGCGCTAAGAAGCACGTCACCCCTCCCATCGCCTCACTGCCCAATTTTTTTTATCCGAGTTTCAACCCGAATTTCACCTGACCATACCCTTAAAAACCCCCAAATCCCAAAATTCATCCCTTATTCCTAAAATTCCAACTGACCCAACCCCTACATTTTATTCAGCTCCTCTTCTTCTCCATCCCTCCCTCTCCAAATTCCTCCATTATTAACCCACCAAACTCCAACTCCTTTCCTCCCAAACTTCCTTAACTTCCACCACTACAATTTTTCCTTTCCCCAAACCACCCATTCTTTTCTTCTCACCTTTCATCTTCAAAAACCTCCATTAACACCAACAACTTTTTTTTTCTCCACCACCCATTATAAAACTTCAACATCCACAACTCCAACACCACTTTCCTCCAACTCTCTATCTCTCACTCCACAAATTTTTTTCATTTTCTTCCCCTCACCACTACCCACTGCCAGCCGATCCCCCCTCCCATTTTTTTCTAAAATTTTTTCTTCTCTTTTTTTTCTTCTCTTAACAGGTGGTTATGGCTCTAAAAGCAAAAAATGTGGCGGGTTCCAAGCGAAGTAGAAAAGGCAAAAATTTTGGGTCCTCTAGCGGCCGGGAACCGGTGCAATAATTCGGTAAAAAGGTTATGCAAAGGTATGGCTGGGAATGGTTTGAATGTCAAAAAGAAGCGAAGTATATGGGCGACGAATTTGTGAATGAGGTAAGATTGCAGTCGCAATTTCCTATTATATATCAGACTGTGATTGGGTTAAGGCAAAGGTTTATCTTTGAAAATTGGGGGATTGCAATTTGACATTACTAAGGGAATTCTATGCTAACTGGATTACTGAAATGAAATATAAGACTATGCATGTTAGGGGGAAAGATGTCAAGTTTTCTGCCCGAATTATGAATGAGTTGTTAGGAACCCGAATTGTGACCCAAATGAGTTTAATAGCTTGAAGGATTTACCTCCTTATAGGAATATCTGACATACCTTGTGTGGGTTTGAGTCGACTGCTAAGTGGGAGCAAAGTAAGGATACTGGGATGCATAATACCCTCAATTTTGCTAACTTTAATCAGGTTGCTAGGGTGTGGCTGAAGATAGTATGTAGTGTATTGATGCTTGCCAAATATTTGACTGAGGTGACAAGGACAGGGTATTGTTGGTCTATATGCTGATGAAGGGAATGCCCATTAATGTTGGGGCAATCCTGAGGTAAAATATGATGAAATTTCGGAATAATTTGAGGTGGAGATTCTGTTACGGGGGGTTGATCACCCGTTTTCTGAGGGTATTGAAGAGGAAACAGTAGATATGACTATTGCTTACCACTCGTATCTACGGGTAAGTTAGTTGATGTGACCCGAACAAAGGCAATAAACACATCTCATGGACCTGTCTTGTCTGCTCAAGAGAGGCAAGCGCGTGATGACATCGTCATGGCAAGAATGTTCGGTATGGCTGAGCTGCAGATAGAAGGGCGTCTGGTTACTGACGATGAGATGGAGACCTTGGTGGATCGCTATCCGTTGATCGAGAGTGCAACCTTTCTGTGCAGATCTGGTCCCACTTTTTTGGAGCCTTTGGATGATTATGAGGCTATTGCAGACGAGGCTATGAATGATGATGATGAGGATGCTGTAGATGAGGAGACAAATGCCTTGATGGTGTTCGATGACGGTAACGATGAGGCCTAGAGGCCCGAGGGAGTATTTCTAACTCTATACTTTGCTTTAATTATGCACTGAGGACAGTGCTTATTTTAAAGTGTGGGGTAATATGTCTCTGTTGTATATAGTTGTTTACTGCTTTATTGAGTCTAGTGTTAGTTTTTAGTTAAATTTTTTATTTTTTATTTTGGGTTCCTCAACGTTTGTTTTTGGTACTTTTACTGAGGATTGTCCCTTTGAATCGACTAGGACTAGTTTACTGCTTTATTGAGTCTTAGAGTCGTCATAGGAGTGACAGTTCTCAATGATGGATGGATGACGATCGTCTTAAGAGAAAATTAGTCACATAGAAGAGTAGGATTGAGAAACCAACCTTGGTCTTTTGAAACTATGTCCGAAAAAGTTAGCCAAACGTCATGGGTAGTCATAATTGGAAAAGTGCAATGGAGTGTTAACCTTGTAACAAACATGTGTTCTTAGTTTGACTCAAAATAAAATAAAAATGGGCTTAATTGTGTAGTGATACCGTAATTCAAGTTGTAGGAGCATGCTAGTTGATCTATCATTATATGTGTCATGATGCCATGTGTGGTGAGTGTTGATTGGTTCTTGCTTAACTTGATATCTAGAACTTGCCTTGTATGTGTTAAATTAGTAGCGTGTATGACCTAGGGAATGTGATTGAGGCCTTGTTTATTGATAAGCCACATGATAAGCCGAAATCCGTTTGTTTGATACCAAGTTCTTTTGATCCTAATAATATCCTTAATGCATTATGTTAGGAAGAAGGGTTGAAAATTGTTGGTTGATATAATAAAGGGAGAAATGCTACATTGTGTGGAAGAAAAAAAAAGATAAGTAAAAAATTATGTTTTGGCTCTGGTCCCTAAGGACAATGTGCACCTCAACTCAATTGAGGGTGGCTATTTCAGAACTATGCTTGAAACATTGGCCCTGGTCCTATCAAGGATAATGTGTATCTTACTCTGACTTTAAAATCTAGAGTGAGGGTGGCGAGTGCAAAAACATTTTTAAAAAATAATGAAAAATGGTGAAGATGGAGCAACAAAGAGGGGTAAATATTTATGAAGTGTGTAGTAGGAGGAAAGAAAAACTATGAAGGAGATTGTTGGAAAGATAATGACATGTGCATTAGGGAGGTGTAGTCACTAAAATGGTTCCTAAATATTCCCTACCTTACCTTAAGCCGACATTACAACCAAATGAAAGTCCTCTTGATTCCTTGAGAAATTAATGCGAAAGTAAGAATACACTATTGGTGAGCTTATGGTATGTTGAGAAAAGTAAGAACTTATTTTGTGAGAATGAGTTAATTGGTTGAAAAATAGGCCTTGTTGATATTACAATTTGCTTGAGTGAAAGACTTTACTAAACAAGAACAAGAGAGGGCATTCATGGCATGCATAGGATTATCTAATTGATGTGTTTGTATGAGTTTGCATTAGCCCGGAAAAATAATAAAAGAGTCATTCTTCAAGTATGTGTTGTAACTTTATGTAAATGTGTGAAATGTTGCATCCATTGTGAACTACAAGATCATGATTTAAAATGTTTGGTTGATTTTAAGATGGGTTGATAAGTCCAAGGGTTGTGAAAAAGAGTTGATAGTCTAAAGATTGTTTGAGGACAAACAAGAGTATAAGTGTGGGGTGGTGATCTTAGGCATATTTATATGCCTAAGTTGTCAATATTTGCCCATGAATTGATTAGATTGAAGAATGATCTTTAGTTATTAGCTTGATTTTTGGTGTAACTTGTGATGATTGTGCACTTACACACATGATTAGTTGTTTCAGGAACTCTCGAAGGAATTGGAGTTGAAATGAAGGAAGAAGGAGCAAAGACATCCAAGAAAACGACCAAGGCAAAACTTAATAGTGCCTGGCGTACTGTTGGGCGCGTCGTGCCAAGGCCTGAAAGACAGAGTCTTGTTTGTGGCGCGCTGAGAGGCGTGACGCGCCAAGGAAAAAATGAAGGGGACTGTCTGGCGTACTGCCATGCACGGCGCGCCAACACTGATACAACTGGAGCATGTTCGTGGGGTGATATGAGGCGTGACACGCCAAGGAAATCCCAATTTTTCAAGCTTAAGTTGTGTTAAAAAGGATTCCTAGTTGAACTAGATTTTGTCTCCAATTTTCCTAAACTTATAAATAGACCCCTTGGGCTACATTATTAGGGTTCGACTTTTATTAGGTGTGCAAGAGCAAGATTCCAAGTTTGTAATAGGTTTGATCTTCTAACTCTTCTATTTTCCGGAAATCACGTGAACAATTGTATTTTGTGGTTTTCTAATAGCATGAGTAGCTAAACGCCTTAGTTTTGGGGTTGTAGCTACATATTGAATGTTGATTATTTTAGGTTTTTGAATTAATTGTCGGTTGTCATTATAAGTTACTTCTATATTCTTGTTTTAGTATTTTATGCTTGATCACCACAAGATAAATATATTGTCTAATCTTAAAATCGGGAGAGGAGAGGTTAGATAGACCAGAGAATATAGAGAGCTCGGTACACCCATTAGATTGAGGTGATTAGTGTTCAGGAGTGACGCCCAGACGAACACCTTGCTTGGTTACGAAATACGATGAAATATAAATGCTCGCCAGTTAGTCTATTTATCTCCGCTCAACGATGTAGTTAGATAGCTAACTGGAGTACGCGGCGAGAGGTATATAGCCCGACTCATATAATTAACCCTATAAATCAGTAACTTGACAACTGAAATTAGTTCTAAGCCGAGAATATTATACATGAGATTTGTTATATGCTGCCACCCTGAAATTGTCTTCTACTTGCTTGAAACATCATATTAAAGTCGTTCGCAATTGGTTACTTTTATTTAGTGCATAATTAGTATTAGTTAACAATCATCACAATCTCTTAAATGGTTACTTTTGCTTTTAGTTGTAGAATTAAGTGTTAGATATAAATTGATCATAAGTCCCTTGGGAACGATAACTCGTTTCTTGAAGAATCTATATTACTTGGGCGACCACGTACACTTGCGTGTATATTGATTGGGGAGCAACAGTTTAACTTATTTCAGACCAAACGACTTAGAGTCAAATTCAAGTAAGGCCAATTTAATGTTGATAATGCATAATACTTTCTGTAGAATTTTCTACACAATCAGTCATACTTTGTTAGACATATTTCACTTTGCCTTATGCCAATTTGAAGTTCCAATGACTTATTTTCAATAATATAATTTCAAATTAAAACCTTTGATGATGTTTAAAATCGCGATAATAGAATGAGATCATGAAACTATATAAAAGATTTTAGATGTTATTAAGAGCTTGAGTCAGAAAAAAGAGATATGTCATATAAATTGAAATTTTAGCGTCAATTAAAACATAGATTAAGAGTCGATCATCACACTATTAAAAACATATATTTTTTCCACCACGAATCATTGAGAATTTTGAAATCCCCTAGGTAAAAGATTCCCCAAGAGATATAGCAGAATCCTTCTTCAATCAAGTATAAGCCAATTTGAAGTCATCAGGAAAAGGAACTCCAGGGGTGCGAGCAAGATATATACCAGAATCTTTTACCAACCAAGTACAATATATTTACAAGGGCTCTTTTTTTTATAATAGACATCAAAATCATTATAATTTTGACCCCATTCAAATCTGCAATAAAAACGAGTAGTGCCCAAGAAATTGTCATGGAAGGGGAAATCAAATTTATCACCCGGTTTAAGTGTACGAACTCCAAGTTCATCGTCTTTAAATTGACAATGAACATTGAGTAGATCAGGAGAATGCATAGGGAGGTTACTCTTAAAAAATTCACGAATTGCTGGATTGACAAATGAAGCATTTGTCATCATAACAATGTTGATGACAAATGAGATTAGTAATAAAAATTGAACATTGGTGTAAGGGTAATAAGCCATTTTAAGAGTAAAAATAAAGTGAGTTTCCTCACTTTATGAGTTTTTTAATTTATAAATAGGAAAAAAAAGAATGAGTAATTTAATGCTAAACTAACAAGAATACATTAATTTGATTTTGTTATTAAAGTAGACTACTTTCTTGACCATTTTGGGTTGATTTTATGGTCACTTAATTTTGGTTTTATGGCATCAAAGTCCATAAAAAAATTTCTAACACAACAATTAATTTCACAGAGAAGTCATTAATTAAACTATTTTTATAGCAAAAAAAAATCATTTAATTTTGTCGAAAAATCATAACATATCTTTTTGAAATGAAAAAAATAAAGTCAATCAGCTTTACCTCATATCATGTAGAGAAATATTAAAAAGACTTCTGAACTTGACACACATTATTAGTTTCGTCCCCAAACTATAGCATAGCTGACGGAATCAGACCCTAGATAAAACAATATCTTTTATTTTTCTTCCCACTTTTTCCTGAACAAAATAGGAGAGGGTTACTCTAATAATTAATTCTCCTAAGCCACTTTTAAGGTTAAGAGCAATGGAAGAGAGGAATTTCCATGCAAGGAAGGGTGAGACCTAATGATTCCCGACCAGCGTTCGTCAATCGTGCTCATGTAGATTAGGTTTTCTTAACTGAGTAATTAGACCTGTTTCCAATTGCATAATATCTTGTAGATTGTCAGGAATTTGCATGCATTGGCCTTCGGACACGAAATCTGGATGGTAGAATGTATGGTTAGATATGGTCAAACTTAGGTTGATAAAAATTTGATTTGTTATTGTTGGTATTATGATGTGGCTAGGTGTTATCCGGGAAAGGTACTTGTGGCTGAGTAAAGATATTCAGTGATGATTTCCACTTATGTTCCTGAATTAACATTGTAAGTGATGATTTCCACTTCCATATCTCTCAAAGCATGAGTAGTATTACTGATGATATCTCTCACATTATGTTGAGATTGTTGATGTTTTTATCATTTATCATAGTTATCACTTGCGAGGAATGAGTTCAAGTCACCAAGAAAATCTTGGTGAGAGCATTTTGCATCAAAGTGTACCACATCAAATCATTAATTGACAGTTTGCGACGACGACGTGTCAGTCAAAATTTTGATGAAAAAGTCATCAATCTCACATTAATTAACAATATAAATGCGCCTTAAAGTGCTAAATAGTGTAAGGAGAGAAAGAGAGAGCGCGATTTATCGTACATGTGTACATCTTTCTTGACTAGAAAAAAAGAAGAAGATAAGCTAGAAGTATAACAAAAAGTACTTCTAATTTATAAAGACATTAAAATTTAAATGTAATAAATCCCTAACGTTTACAACCACGTATAGACAAATTTAAAATCACTAAGTGAAGGATTTTTCATACGAGCAAAATATATAGCAAAAGAATTCACCAACCAATTACAATAAATATCTGTCTTAAAGACCTTATGAAATCTACAAGGGCTCTCACGTTTATAAAAAACATCAAATTGAGTATACATTTGACCCCATGTAAGCCTGCAATAAAAATGAGTAGTGCCCCAGAAATTCTCATGGAATGAAAAATTATATTCGTCACCTGATTTAAGAGTGTGAACTCCAAAATCATCATTTCTAGAGTGACAATGAATATTAAATAAAAGAGTATTTTGAGAGAAAGCACTGATAAAACGTTCAGTAACGGATGGATTTAAACTCGAAGCATTTGTCATCACCATGATGTTGATGACAAATGAAATAAATAATGAAAGTTGGACTTTGGTGTAAGGATAATAAGCCATTTTAAGTGTGAACACGAAGTTGATTTCTTCACTATATAAGTACAGAGAGATTTAACATTAAAAGTATTGAGTAATTAAACTAACAATAATACATTAATCTGATTTTGTTATTAAAGAAGTGTAGTTTGACTTATATTTTGTTGATAATTGATTTTGTAGATGAGTACTTAAATTTTTATTGTATCTAAGAATTAAATTAGTTTGTAATAAAAATTAACTCATGTTTGTTCAAATATTACAATGAGTTGCTTAACTATTTTTTTTATATAGACTATAGTTAAAACAAAAAATGGTTTAAAATACTCTCAAAATATGAAAACAAGTTCACATTTACCATTCGTTTATTTTTTATATCAAAAATATCTTTCCGTTAATTTTTTGGACCACAAATACACCTACAAGTCTACGACATTAGCCTTGCCACATAAGTCATTTAAATACTAACATGTGAGTTTTTTTGAATAATTCAAAGTTTATTTTTACCTTTTTTCGCGGTTAAAAAATCACTAATCACTAATCACAATAAGTCATCTTTTTAACTTTTCTTTTTTAATAGTACACTTATATTGTAGAAATTTTCAATCCCCATTAGATCAACACTTTTTTATTATTATTTCTTATACTCTTCAAAATCATTTATTTTGGGAAAGGGACCATCATCCAAAGGTTGTTTTTTGCTCTATTATTTAACGTGGGACTTTTAAGCTTGATTTTTACTGTTCTCAAGTATGTAGTGTTGAAAAACATAATTGTTGACCAAATAACTTGACAACAATTAATGCCCCTTTTTTCCTTTACATTTATATTATTTTAAAAATTCTAAATTCGCATTAAATTAAATTATATTTGCAATAAGGTGGAAAGAGCCACTCCAAAGTTTCATTACTTATTTCATGACTATTTCTAATCTCAAATTAAAATCTAATTATTCAAGATAATAAAGTGAGATGGAAGTATATGTTATAAAACATTTGACTCTAATTAAAAAAAAAAGTATCACACCAATTAAAACAAAATCAAAATCACTATCACTTTGATGCATTTGTATGTTCGTATAGGATAAAACGAGGATTGTGTCAATTAAAACATTAATTCAAAATCATCAATCTCACATTAAATAACAATATAAATTTCTCCCAGAATGCTAAATAGAGAGAATATATTATATATTAATATTTGTAATGTTTACAACCAAGGATAGACAAATCTGAAGTCACCAGGTGAAGGATTGGGATCACTAGTACGAGCAAAATAAAAACCAGATTCCTTCACCAACCAAGTACAATAAATATCTTTCATAGGAAACTTAAATCTACAAGGACTCTTTCTTTTAAAATAAACATCAAAAGCATTATTCTTCAAACCCCATGAAAAAGCGCAATAAAAATGAGTATTGCCCCAAAAATTCTGACGAAAAGAGAAATCAAATTTTTCTTTTCTTTTAAGTGTGCGAACTCCAAGATCGTCATCCTCAGATTGACAATGAACTCTGAGCGGAGCAGTAATATAAGGGACGTTACTGACAAAAATTTCAGTAACTTGTGGTTCAAAACTTTCAGTAACATTTGGTTCAAAGCTAGAAGCATTTGTCATCATCACAAGATTGATGATAAATGAAATAAGCAATAAAAGTTGAACTTTGGTGCAAGGATAATAAGCCATTTCAAGAGTGAAAAATGAAGTTGGTTTCTTCCTTTATAAAGATGATATATATAGAGAAATATTTTACATTAAAGCATTGAGTTTAATTTGGATTATTCAACTCACTGATGATAATATTAATCTGACGTAATTATTAAGGAAATGTTATTTTTGACTTATATTTTGACTGGTTGATTTCATAAATGATCACTAATTTTGACATAAAAATTACTCAATTTTGGTCAAATATTATAAAAAGTCTCTTAGCTATTTCAGTAGTTAAAAAGATCACTCAATTTTGCAATCATAATAAGTCATTTTTTAATTATATTATCTTTACCTCCCAATTATAAAGGGTTAAGTATAGACCCCTATATCATATTATTACATAAAATAAATAGTACACAAACAAAAGGTGGGGACATAAATATCTATAAAATTTAATAGGGGATAGTTTGATAAAATACTTATATTATTAATTATTTTTTTAAGGGAAAAGGGTCAAATATGCCCCTAAACTATTCGAAAAGGTCTAGATATACCCCCGTTTAAAGTTTGGCTCACTCGTGCCCTCGCCGTCCAACTTTTGGTCTAGATATGCCCTTATGGGCGTTAGTTGGCCAGCTGGAAATATCCAACTCATTTTACATTTCTTTAAATGCCAAATGGAATTGCCACGTCATTTTTACATTACCACGTGACATTTATATTAAAGAGAAAAGACTCAAATATACCCCTAAACTATTCGAAAAGGTCTAGATATACCCCCCCCCTTTTAAATAAACTACCCGACCTGTTTTCAACAAATTTTTTAAATTTTTTATTTTTTTCGGTAAATCCCGAAAATGAGTAATTTACTAATAGAAAATAGGAAAAATATGAAAAAATAAAATAAAATTAACGCCAAAAATTCACAAATAAATATAGTAATCTTAAATTCAACAATTTCAAAAAAAAATTTAATTTTTTATTTTTTTCGATAAATCCCGAAAATGAGTAATTGATTAATAAAAAATATGAAAATGACTTTATGCTGAATTTTTAGGTTATATTTTTCATATTTTTTATTAATCAATTACTCATTT
>JAJOOO010008880.1:0-30100 GCA_029582685.1 Solanum piurae
CTAGGAGATATGACCCTCCAAAGTAGACCCTCGAAAAAGGCTTCACTTGGAAATTTCGGATTTTGATACGGTTGCTCTAAAATTCGGGTTAGACCCATTTCCCACTCAATTTGACCCCCTAAACAAGAATATGAATTCGGATTTTTGAAAAATGAAACGGATCTTTTTATAAGTAGCTAAACAAATATCCGGTAACTTCCGAAGCACATTTTTAAGAACTTTTTGGGTCATTTCAAATATAATCATTTCATTAAGTTCTCGACTCCAAACTCACATATGAGGCTCTAGTTTCACTCTATCATTTTCCGAGTCGTTACACTACTCATCTTTTTGGTCTAAAATTACCCTTCCATCAACCTTTTTGCTCACTTATACCCTTGCAACTAACAACCCTCTCTTCTTCTTTTTTAAATACTTATTTTGTGACATTTTCTTATTGAATGAAATAAAAATTCACCTCTATTAATTTTTTCTCATAATTTATCCAAATCAAAACAATATATCTTTTCAAGATCCAAAAAATATTTTTTTTTAAATCTAGTAATTTCTATTTTCTATAGCTTTTTTTCAAAAAAAAAATTGTTTTAGATAATTAAAATATTTTTAAAAATATTAGTCATGCCACAATTACAGGGACCTTTCTAAACCTTGTTCTCAGATTAACAAATTTGTCACGACCCAAGGTACCCCTAGGCCCACACCATGCAAAGCGAAGCCCGGTATTTAAGTGGAGAAGGGTAGAGGGGTGGGCCCATTATCCACCGAGTTTAGAAGGCTGTGATTGGTCCAAAGGGCGTAGGGCTGGGCGTTCAGTCGGTTCGGTTCGGTTCGGTTTATAAATTTCGGTTGGCAAAAATATGAAACCAAACCAAACTGAAATAAATTTGGTTCGGTTCGGTTATTACAATTTCGGTTCGGTTTATTTCGGTTTAACCAAATTTAATTAACAGTGTCCTGTGGGTTGTGGCAGTGTTGCAGGTTGCAGTTCAAATAATACAACAATCAACAAACTTCTATAACAATCAACACTCAACAATACTCTCCAAACTCCAACAATCTATGCCATACCGTTTGTCTTTTGCCTTCAAATTTCAACAACATTTAACTTGCAACTTACCAATTAACAGTGACATGTGGGTTGTGGCTGTGTTGTTGTTCAAATAATACGACAATCAACAACTTCTATAACAAATAACAATCAACACTTAACAATACTCTCGAAACTCCAACAATCTAAGCCATACAATTTTTCTTTTGCTCTCCAAACTCACCTAGTTGATATTCTCTATATAAAAGCATTAACCTTCGAGTCGCGAGCACTGAGCAGTTGCGGGCTGCGGCCTGCGAGCACTCAGCGAGGAGCCAAGGAGTAGCGGCTGGCCTAAGACTTTAGAGATGACGGGCGACGAGCTGAGAGACGAGAGATGAGAGTTGAGAGACGAGCTGCGGCGTAAGTCATAACTGAGACGAGACGACTGACGAGTGACGAGAGTTGAGAGATGAGAGCTTACTGTGATTTGTATTGTGTTAGGGATTTCAGGTTATCAGTTTAGGGATTTCTATTGGAATTTGGGCCTAATTTTGAAAATGGGCCAGCTGGGCATGGGTTGCTGAAGTAATTTAATTAAGGGGTGTAAAGAATATATGTATAATTTCGGTTTTTCGGTTAACCGAATTTCTTTAGCTAAAAATCGAAAACCGAACCGAAAAACCGAAATATTCAAAATTGAAATCGAAACCGACCGAAATAACCGAAAAACCGAAACCAAAATTAAAAAAAAATTGGTTCGGTCGGATTTTTCGGTTTTAACCATATTATGCCCAGCCCTAAAAGGGTGAAAAATAATAATACTACAAGCATAATCTCATAGTACTCTTCCTTCATCAATTCACCCACATCACAAAGGAATAAATTGGGGATATGGGGTTTCATGGGTTATTGGGCGAATTCATCATAAATCAACAATAAATCATCAATTCAATCATAATCCATCATAAATCAACCATTAAAAACGTTTTTGGAAAGAACCCATAAGATTGAAGTCAAACCCTAACTTTTGGGGAAAATCACTAGTTTAGAAATTTAGTTTGGAAGGCCTACATGGATGAAAACTATCCATGGATGAAGGACTACCATACCTTAGTTGTGATTCTCCAAAGAAATTGAGTGAAATAGCCTTGTTTCTTCAAGCCCTAGCTCAAATTCTACTCTTCTTCTTCTTTAAGTTCTAGGGAGAGAAATTTTGTGTAGAAGATGAATTTTGTGGTTTTGATTTGAGTGTTGGGAAATAATGGAGTGAATGTGTAACATATCGCAATTTGAAATAGCTAGGAAGAAGCTAAGAACATGAATTAATCGATTTTGGAAATAGTGGCAAATCTGGAAAATTGTTTAAGTTAGGAAAAGTGAGTTTTTGGTCAACTTCAAACGGCCATAAATCCTAGCTAAGGATGAGTTAGGTGTACTTCCAGATATGGTTGGATAGCTCTTGGAATGATCTTTCCAACGCCGTCGAGATTGCACGATTTCGACATCGTATGAGTGAGATATGCCTTTCGGAAGTTGGGTTGTTGGATTGAGGAACGTCCCAATCCGGAATTAAGGAAGGGCAAAGTAGTCTTTTCTCTAATTAATTTCCTAATTCGTTTTAGGGATTTATTTGGGGTAAAAGCTTATTTTGGTCAGATTAGAATAATTAAATTCACGCGTAGGTCTTGGAGAAAAGAGAAAGGAAGAAAGAACGGGAGAAGAAAGCAAGAATTCACCAAGATCATCCAAGCTTGCGAGTGGAATTCGTCGGGGTAATGATCCCTATTAAGGTATGTGAGATCTTTTCATGTTGGGTTAGTTCACCCACACACCAACTTGTTTCAATCCATTGGTTTCGAGTTGTTTACATGTTGAAGAAGTGAGGTTCTTGAAGAACAAATTGTAGAATTCTTGTTGGTTGAGTTGTTGATGCTTGGGGGTGAATTGATTCATGTTTCCGGGTTGTTTTTCGAGTTAGATTGGTTGTATATTGAGGGTACTAATGACCCTTAGTGTTTGGGGGAAGAACTAGGGAAGATTGGAGGGTTTAGAGATGAAAAACGAAGGAGAAAAGTCGGAGAGTTCTGGGCAAGGGCTTGGGGCGTCGCGCCTGTCAGAGCGCCACAAAAACTTCTCTGAAGTTTGGCCTCTGGCGTGTCGCGCCAGCCAGACCTCTCTGAAGTTTGAGGGCTGGCGCCCCGCGCCTCTCAGAGCGCCAGGGACGCCAGTTCTCCCCATTCGTTCCCCACCTTTTCGTACTTGTTCCTAAGCGATGTACCTATGTTTTCTAGTTGTTTCCAACACTCTAAGGTACATCTAAACATCATGAAATCATCCGTAAACATGAGATCATGAACCTTGAATCCATAATCCAATTCAAGGAAAGTTAAGATCAAAGTCAAAGCAAAATTTCTTAAAGTTTTCAAGAGTCTTTATTAAACGTTTAAACTTCATTTTAAGTCTCAAGTTTCAAGTAAAGTAAAGAGTAAAGAGTTGAGTTCATTTCTCAAAAAATTATTAGGGAACTAAGTATTTCCAAAGAAGTTTATAAATGTTTTCACATTTGAGCAAGAAAGGAACTATGATTTCCAAAAGAGCTCTTGGGCTAAACTTTGAGCAATTATCTCAAACCAAAGAAAGAAGTATTTTTTTAAAAAGCATGAGCTGAAGTATATTTTGGGAGTAGTATTGAGCACCGATGTGGGGATGCGAGTTCATATTAACTCAAGTCTCCATGAAAACCATGTAGCCATCATGGGTATTAATGGGTCATACTTTTTAGATGATCACGTAAAGTTAAGCTAGTGGATCCACCAAGTTAAAGTAGTTCTATATGACGGCAAAGTATAGGACAGTCTGGCAGCGTGATGGTAAAAATGTTATATCACCACTTAGGCTCATAGTGGTGGTTGTCAGTTAGAGAAACTCCCACAGTAGTAATTGCATGGTTCCTCAAGGGGTTCTACTTAGTATGAATGGGGGTATGGGACTTCATTCATGCATTGCACAAGTAGAGGGAGCATGGTATGTTTTTATGATATTATGATTATGATTTTGACGTCATGTTTTAAACAGTTTTCCTTTTCTTTATATTGCATTTGTTTTAAACTGCTTTATAATGAAATGCGTTCAGTTAAGTATTCATGAGTTGTACAGAGCCAAGGTAAGTGTTCCATTTTACTCTTTCAAGCTTAAGTTGTCGTTTAGCATTCCAACTCGCATACTCGTACATTCAATGTACTGATGCCAGTTGGCCTGCATCTTATTATGATGCAGACGCAGGTAATCAGGATCAGCATTCAACGCGCCGTTGATCCAGTTAAGCACTCCAGAGTTAGTGGTGAGCCTCCTTGCATTCCGGAGGACTCTTTTATTTCGCTTTCCTAGTTTTTCTTTATTAGGATGTTGTGGGGTCTGTCCCAACATCCATCTCAGGCTTCATAAACAGTCAGACAGTTAGTATTGAGTCTCTTATCTATGTATTTGCAGATACTTTGTTTTGAGACATAAGTTGCCATTTGGCTAAGACGTTATCATTTAAACTATTGCATTGAGTTTATTCTTATGAGTTAAGTCTTCCGCTGAGTTAAGTAAGCCAGGCCAAGGGTCCGCTTGGGGCCAGCGATGGTCTTCGAGTGCCGGCCACGTCCAGGGTGTACACTCGGGGAGTGACAGAATGGCTGTATTTTGACTTAAAAAGACTTATATAGGGTCTAGGATTAGGATTAAAATGATTTAGTTTAGGTATTAGATGCATAGAAAATGACCCATATAACATTGAAAAAGTTAACTGGCACGTACCTTTCAAGGACGGCTTTCACCGGCCATTCTTTGATTCACGGCTCTCGTGAACCAGAGGCCTGGAATTTTTTTCTAAGTAAATCTCCACGGACGGGTCTACCGTCCGTGGACCATTCTACCGGTCGTGGACACGTCCGTGAATCATTCCCTTAGAAAAAATTTCTACAAGGCTTGGGTTCAAGGACGAGTTCACTGACCGTGGACTCTTCCACCGTCCTTGAACCCTTCCTTAGACCTTGCCTTAGAATATTTTTCAGAAGGCTTGGGTTCAAGGATGGGTTCACTGGCCGTGGACTCTTCCACCGTCCTTGAACCCTTCCTTAGAACCTTGCCTTAGAATATTTTTCACAAGGCTTGGGTTCAAGGATAGGTTCACCGGCCGTGGACTCTTCCACCGTCCTTGAACCCTTCCTTAGAACCTTGCCTTAGAATATTTTTCACAAGGCTTGGGTTCAGTTACCGTGGACTCTTCCACTGTCCTTGAACCCTTCCATGGACCCTTGCCTTACAATATTTTTGACAAGGCTTGGGTTCAGTGATCGTGGACTCTTCCACCGTCCTTGAACTCTTCCTTGGACCCTTGCCTTAGAATATTTTGAGGTGTTACAATCTTAAGTCACATGTGAGATTCTTTTTGAAGTAACCTTAGTTCATTATTGTGGGAGATTTACCTTTAATCGAGATATAAGACCATGTGAGCTATCAACACGGAATCTGGTGTCTACCCCACACCAAAAATGGGTGTACTACTTGCTAAGGTAAGACCATGAACTTCTAGCTTATGTGGATCCACTAGCTAATGCCTATCTAAGACAAACATCCTATGAGGGCACATAGGTAAAGGATAAAGAGATTACTTCTAGAAACCCGACAAACGGGAGAGCTCCCATCTCAATATCCTCTCGGTGCTAAGCGTAAATTCCACGGAATAGTCATTTTCTTAACTTATCTTTATTATCCATGGAAGGGTACGTCATCTTACCAATCCAAGCTAAGTCATATGTCATCCATGGAAAGGTACACTGAAGTAACCAATTCAATCTAGGTTTCATTAGAATAACTCCTTATCTTTGATTAATTTTAGGTGAGAAGACCTTTTAACCTTAGAATCCTTAATGTGAGAAAACCTTTCACATTCATGCATGAGTTAGTTATGTGAGCAATCCTTTCACAATAATTAACCACAACAACAACATATATGCTATTACTCTCAAAGCAATCTACTTCATGTCTCATCAATTCCATAAGAACACGCATAATTCCATAATTCACCTTTCATAGTTCAAGACCCACATCATATCATCATATCATCATAATTGGAACACATGGGATTTACATGGGTTCATGGGGAATCATCATAAAAATCATAGTATTTCATCAATTAATCCATAATAGATCATAATTCAATCATTTAAATCAACATTGAAGAGAACCCATGGCAATTGAAGAAAACCCTAACTCAATTAGGGATTTGTAACTTTGAAATTAGGAAAATTTGGGAACTTCGTGAATGGAAGAAATCCATGGATGAAAACTATCATAACTTGATGCCAAAAATTTGCAATCGATGGAGGATTAGGAGACTTGGTCTTGAAAATCCTAGCTTGACTTCTTTTTCTTCTTTTAGAGGGAGAAATATTTGGGGAAAGAATTTGGAGAGATTTGGGGAAATTAAAGAGTGGTTTGGAATGGTTAAATGTTAGGCTGAAAAGACTTATATAGGGTCTAGGATTATTTTAGGATTAACTGACAAGTTTTATTTTTCTAAATCATTCTCCAAGGACGTGTCTACTGTCCGTGGATCATTCTACCATCCTTGAACGTGTCCGTGAATCATTACCTTAGAATAAAAAATTTTCAAGGATGGGTTCACTGATCGTGGACTTTTCCACCTTCGTTGAACCCTTCCTTAGACCGTTGCCTTGCTCAAGGATGGGTTCACTGACCGTGGACTATTCCACCTTCATTGAACCCTTCCTTACACCCATGCCTTAGAATATTTTTCACAAGACTTGGTTTCAAGGATGGGTTCACTGACCGTGGACTCTTCGACCTTCCTTGAACCCTTCCTTAGACCCTTGCCTTAGAATATTTTTCACAAGGCTTGGGTTCAAGGATGGGTTCACATACCGTAAACTCTTCCACCGTCCTTGTCACCTTCTTTAGACCCTTGCCTTAGAATATTTTTCACAAGGCTTGGGTTCAAGGATGGGTTCACTGATCGTGCATCCCTCTGTCGTCCTTGAACCCTTCCTTAGACCATTGTCTTAGAATATTTTTTTCACAAGGCTTTGGGTTCGCTGACTGTGGACTCTTCCACCGTCTTTGAACCCTTCCTTAGACCCTTGTCTTAGAATATTTTTCACAAGGCTTGGGTTCAAGGATGGGTTCACTGACCGTGGACTCTCCCACCTTCCTTGAACACTTCCTTAGACCCTTGGCTGAGAATATTTTTCAAATGGCTTGGATTCAAGGATGGGTTCACTGTCCTTGAACCCTTCCTTAGAACTTTCCACCGTTCTTGAACCCTTCCTTACAAGTCTTTTTTTTTTCTTTTTTTTTTAGTTGTGACACATTTCATTGCACCACATCACTTGATGTGGTGCAATGGATTATGCATTGGGAGTTTTGCTTAATTGTATTATGTTTTATTCTCTGCACCATTAAGACTGTATGCATTATCAATTGTTCTTAACATAAATAACATGAGTTGGGTATGCATTTAGCATGAATATGATGATGAGGTCGGTATTTACGGATACGAGTCTACATTATTCCTTTTCAATAACTTTATGGGAATGTTGTTCAGGACTATGATCTTGGATTTGCTACATGAATAATTGTAGTTGTGTGTGGATTCTTCGTTATTGTAAGAGTATATTTGATAGTAGAAGTGTTTGCCCCGAGCCTACACCATAGACGTGGCCGGCACTCGTGAAAGATTGTTGCGAACCCTTGGTCTGACTTACTACTTAGCAGAAGACTGACTCAAGCAGATATAAACTTTAAAACTAAAATAAATCACTAAGTCAAATCACTATCTGAAAATACTGAATGAAAGTAGTAATAGTTTAAACAAAACATTTGAATAGAGCAATACTGAAAGACTCTCAATACTATCTATCTATGAAGACTCTACTATTTAAGATAGGCGTCGTGACAAGACCCACGACAACCTTAACAACTACTAAAAGTAAACTAAAGACTGGAGTCCTCTAAAAGCTAGGAGGCCTCACCAAAAGCTGACGAGTGACCGGGTGATCTCAATGAAACACCTGTTGATGGTGTTGATGATCCTGAGCACCTGTATCTGTGTAAGAAAATGATGAAGGTCGAATGACATTAATTCATTGAATGTCTTGAGTATTTTATATGGCCGAGTGAAACAATAACTGAACTGAGAGGCTGAAATATAACTCAATTGAAGTAAAGTATAAGCATGAGATAAAATTATTTAAGCTTCACAAATAAAATGCAATAATAACAAATACTGAACTGAACTAAATATATATATATATATATATATAATTACTCTTTACTTTACTAGGGAGTTTCTCTATCGACAACCATCACTATGAGCCTTGTGATGATACAACGTCTTACCCACGTTGCCAGAGCCGTCCTATACCTTGTCGGAGTATAGAACACAACTAAACTGATGGATCCACTAAAAGGGCCTTCTTGAGGCAATAAGGAATCGTCCAAATGTACGTACAATCCTATCATACGCTGGCTACGTAGTTTATGGGATTTGAATTCTCTGAACTCTTACCCCATATCGGTGCTCAATACTACTCCCAAAAATATATATAACTGAAATGCTCACGTACAATATTCTCTGAGTTGAGATAATTTCTCAAAAACTTCTTTAAGAAGTGACTAAAGTTGTACTAAGTAGTTTTGAATTACTTTGAAAACTCTTTGTACTTTTCTGAAAATAGTGTGCTCTTTTCAAGCTAAAAATGAGACTTTCGGATGTTGAGACTTTGATTCTCCACAGTTGGAGAGTGCAGTTATATAAGTACTATACTTGTTTGATATTTCATCATAACTCATGTATTGTTGCAGACCATAGCTTTAATCATGATGGATGTTGAGAGATACAAATTCTTTTATCCAAATAGGTGGCTTACTGCCTCTAGTGGATCTCCTTTCTGGTTGATTGTTCTTAGGAGGTGGCTGTATAGGTAACTGTGATGGTTCACCATTCAAATCAACTATCAAATGATTGTGTTGATCTTCCTCTCCGGTTATATCATTTGTTATCCTAGACCCTTCCTCAGTGCTTGTATATTTACCAGGTTGTTGTGAACTGACAGGAATGCTAGACCAATGAGTTGAGTAATCCAAAACTGAATGAGTCTCAGTCTTTAAAGACAGGAACTGATGTAGCTTTTTCATTGAAGAATGGAAACACTGTTTCATTGAATAGTACAAAAAAGACTTTATCAATTAAATCATACAAAATGTATCCTTTTTGTAATTCAGAATAACCCATATGGACAAATATGCTAGACCTAGATAATAGCTTATCATGTTGATTAGGCATATCAGCAAAGCGTAAACAACCTAGTACTTTCAAATGAGTAAGAGATGGATCCTTTTTCATCGAATTTAGGAAATGGCGATTTACCATTTAAAGCTGATTTTTTTTTATAACCATTTAAAGCTGATTTAGGAAGCCTATTTATCAAATAAGCACACCGTGCGGCACTAGACAACTCGTTCATGAATCTTTCACGATCTTGCAAGCTCATGTAAGCCTTTTAATACTAAATCGCTAAGAGAATGAAGAAAAACACGAGTTTATAAGAAGACTTTTGTATTGCTTTGGAGGATCGTTTGCTTTTGCTTGGTTGATTTACCTATGGATTCCCCTCTATTTATACTACTAACTTAGGGGCTAAAGTGTAAATAATAATTGTTACATAAGTCCCTACATATTTACAAATAAACCCTTTTTCTAGAATTCTCTACATGCGTAGACTATTCTAAGGCTTTTCAAGAATTCTTCTTGGCTATTCTAGAGTCTTTCTAAGAAGTTCTTCATGGTTCTAGAATCTTCTCATAAATGCTAATATACTTGTGCTTCCAAATGGACAACTTTATGCCACGTGGAACTTACGTGGCGTGATGAGGTGGTGGGTCATGACACTCTTCCCCACCTGATGTAGATGCATTTCTCTAGGATCATGCATAAATAGGCTAACAATGCTTGCAACAAATGCAATGTCTGGCCTTGTATTGGACAAGTAAATCAATTTCCTTACAAGCCTCTATCTACCACATAATCTTTTGGAGCATTGCACAATCCACTACCATTCCCTCCTCGAGGTTTAGGGTTAGACACCCTATTTTTGTTGATCTTAGAAGGAGCATTGGAGGAACCTTTGCCGAAAAATCTTTGTTGAAACTTAGGACGACCATGTCCATCAGACCTTGCATGAGAGAAATTACCATCACTGGTTTTAGCCCTCTTTCCCTCCCTAGACCTTTCCTTAAGTTTCTCCTCTTCGATCTATTGAGAATGTACCATGAGACGAGAGATATCCATGTCATTGATGAGCATGGTGGGAGCATATCGAGATAGTTGTGTGAACTTCAAAGCATATTCTTTCACACTAATATTTCCTTGACGAAGGTTGATGAATTCAAGCACCTTTGCCTCTCTCATTTCAAGGGGAAAGAACCTATCAAGGAAAGCAACCTTAAACTTTTCCCAATCAAATGGACTCGCATCAACTGCCCTCTCTTCCTTCCATTGGTTGAACCAAACTTGAGCAACTCCCTTTAAGTTGGTAAGCGGCCAATTCCGTCTTTTCCACCAGCGTCACTCCCATGATCATCAACGCCTTATACACTTCATCATTAAACTCTTGAGGATCTTCCTCAACCTTGGACCCATGAAACTCTGGGGAATTCATTCTAGTAAAGTCCCTCACTCTAGGTGTCGCCGTACCCACATTTGGGTTCACGGGGGCCACAACCTCCCTATTGGCTTAAGCCGTCATGGCTTGAGCCAAAACTTGAAAAGCAGCCCTAAACTCCGAGTTAGTCAGTTGCTCGGTCAAAGGGTCGACCGGAACTTGAGGAGGAGCTTCTCGTTCCACATTCTCATTCGCTTTCCTTCTAATGTAAACTCTTCGAGGGGCCATATCCTGAAAAGCATCGGATAGGGATAAGGAGAAAGACATATAGAGTTATACTCCACCGCATGACATTAGAGTAATGAAAGAAGTGGAGTTTCTTAATCATCTTATAACATCTCATTCATAAATGTGGCGCGCTTCACACTCATGAACAAGACTACTCGACGTGGCTTATGAGACTTCCTAGGACCTTTCTAAACCTTGTTCTCAGATTACCAAGTTTGTCACGACCCAAGGTACCCTTTAGGTGTAACATGGCGTATAGGACCCCAAAAGGCCCCATACAAGCCACTTAGCATTCATAACATAAGGCATAGAATGAAGAGAGGTAAAGAACATTATTTCAAGTTCAAGAGTTTTATAAAAGTAAAGCAGAAGTTTAAACACTCGTCTCATTAGACCATCTGCAACCCACCTCTATTTTACTCTCAATTCTCTACATTTGGATAATAAAATAGAGAATGGGCTCTCCAACCAATTTCTAAATGATTGCGGTTGTACTTGTTGATTTATTTTTTCAATTATTCGTAGTTGTTCTTATTGCATGAAAATCTCGGATTTGAACAATCTTTAGCTAGACATAAAATAATTAAGGGTAAAAATGTTCATTTTGAACTTCGTAATGCATTAATTGAACATTTATGGGAGCAATATAATAATCTTAAAAGTAGAGTATTTATGTAATTATATTTCATTAATAATTTCACTTTTATTTGAATTGTTCATTAATTTGTATATTATAGAATATTAGCTTGCAATTTATGTTTTTTAGAATTTGAGGAAAAAAATATAATTTTATATGAAGTAAAAATTTGAAAAAGTAAATTTTTATATTACATAAAAATTATATAAAGTGGTTATTTGAAAAAAGAAATAAAGGATGTATATTATGAAATAAGAAAATAAGAATGAAATAGAAATATAATATTGAGGAGAGAAAAAAAGATTATTTTTAGAGAGTAAATTAGAGAATTGGGTTGGAGTTGGTTGTCTCATACAATAGAAAACTCTATATTTGGAGAGTAAAATAGAGATTAGGGTTGGAGATGCCCTTGGCCATCTAGTACATAAGAATCAAATTGGAACTTGCCCATTTATCATGTCCAAAACTGAAAGTAAGAAAGAAAACTAAAACAATGAAAATTCGACCTCGAAGCATGAGGACTCACCAAAGCTCGAAATCTCTCAAATCAACCTCTAGCCACGAGACTGAGAACCCTGACTGTCAGACCTTACATTTGGGGAAATGTAGGCAAGAGTATGCGTTAGTACAAAACAATGTACCATGTATGATAGTTATGTAAAAAACATTTAAACATGCTAAAAAGGGACATTTTCATAAGTAAGCAATGATCAAGCTAAAACATAAATCTTGAGAGATAGAAACCATAAGTCATAAAACACGATCAATGCAAATAGACATCATCTTTGTCACGACCCAAGGGTGCCCCTAGACGTAACAAGGCACATAATACTCCGAAGGGCACCATGTAAGCCACTTAGCATATCATAACATAAAGCATTAGAACAATGAAGAGTAAAACACATTCAAGTCCAAATATCTTTATAAAGGAAAAGCGGAAGTCTAGACTTGTCTCAATTTGCCATCTATTACAATAGTTCAAATGAAAGGGGCATAGCCCATACAACATAGTTCGAAAATGAATTACTAGAGATGACATTCAAAATGAACATCCGTCCTCGAATCTTGAAGACTCACCACAAGCAAGGAGAATAGTCGAATCCAAGCTTGAACCAAATGAAGATCGCCTTAAGAACCGGACCCTACACTTTGTGGAAAATTGTAGAAGAAATATGGGTTAGTACAAAAATGCACAAAGTATGATAGTCATGCATTAAATCCTTGAAAACATGCTAAAAAGGACATTTTAGTTGAATGCATGCAATTTGTAAGTTAAAATATCATTTATAAGACAATGGAAGAGCATAAGTCATAAGCATGTTCATTACATAAATACTCATATCATAAGAGAACCGCACCATTTGTACCCTCAAAGCATACTTGTGCAATGCATGAATAAGATCTCATAATCCTACCTAAGCTAAGTAAAGCTTATTGAGTAACCATCATCTATAGTTTATGTTCTTGTTCATATTCTTGTCATGGTGGGAATAAGCCTTAACTGACATAGACCATGTGAGCTTAACATAGAATCCGGTGTCATGCCCACACCGAAAGTGGTGTCCTACTTGCCTAAGGTAGAACTAACATGTATTAGCTTTTAGGTGGATCCACTAGCTAAATAACCTATGGGGGCACATATTCTCAACTGTGGTAAAAGGTCTCCATCTCATGAGATGCATGTTTTAGGAACCCGAACTCAACTGTGGTTGAAGGTTCCATCTCATAATTAATATCCACTCGGTGCTAAGCATTACTTCCCACAATTTCATATTTAGTCTTGATTCAAGTTCATTATTATGGAAGAATGCCTTGACACTCAACCCTTCATGGTTCATGAGATAGCTCTTAGATTCAATAGGTGAGAATAACCTTTCAACCTTAGAATCATTGCATTGTGATAAAACCTTTCATATCATGTACATTATGTGTTTATGAGAATGACCTTTCAATCAACACAACAATTAGAATATAATCATGTTCATAAAGCATATACAATGAGCCTACAATCATGTATAATTCTCATGGTTCACCCCTCTTGGGTCAAGGATCACATTCCATCACACATCTAGACTTACTACATTAGATATGGATAATAACATGATTCAATTAACTAAATTACTACAAGCATAATATCATAGTACTCTTCCTTCATCAATTCACCCACATCACAAAGGCATAAATTGACTTCATAAAAAAAAACAAAGGCATAAAATAATTATATGATTTATGCATGGTTAAAATAATTTTTTAGGTATATATAGTAGATGTTGAACGCCCTTCGGCTACTTCGTGTGTCCATTTTTTTAGACTTTGAATCGCCTTATTGAAAATTCTGGCTCCGCCACTGCTTCTAAGGGGACTATAGATGTCGAATCTCCTACACACTTCTTCAACAAGGAGACAATGCACCAATGCCAACTCACTAGGCAATTCAAGTTCATAAGCGACCTTGCCAATTCGTCTCAAAATCTGATATGGGCCCACATAACGGGGACTAAGCTTCCATTTCTTCTCAAATCTCATTACACCCTTCATGGGAGAAATTTTTCAAGTAGACCCTTATTTACCTCAAACTCAAGATCTTTTCTTCTCACATTGGCATAGGACTTTCGTCGACTTTGAGTTGTTTTCAACCTTTCTCTAATAAGTCGAACTCTCTCCATAGCCTAATGTACCAACTCGAGACCTATAAGGGAAACTTCACCCACCTCAATCCAACCTATTAGCGATCTACACCTACCATATAGCTCCTCAAAAAAGCCATACCAATGCTTGAGTGATAGCTATTGTTGTGCGCAAACTCCATCAAAGGTAAGTGATCATCCCAATTACCCTTGAAGTCAATTACACATGCTCTCCACATATCTTCCAAGGTTTGGATAGTACGCTCCGCTTGCCCATCGGTTTGTGGGTGAAAGGCCGTACTAAGCTTAACACGAGTACCAAGACCCTTTTGGAAAGATTTCCTAAACTGAGAAGTGAATTAGGTACCACGATCAGAGATAATGGATAAGGGCACTCCATGCAACCTTACCATTTCCTTCAAATATAACTTGGCATTCTTCTCTGCCAAAAAAGGAACCTTGACGGGGATAAATGAGTCAATTTCGTCATCCAATCAACAATAACCCAAATTGAGTCATGTTGTCGCCGGGTGTGAGGCAAACCAACAATGAAGTCCATGTTCAAATCTTCCCACATCCAAGTAAGGATGCTAATATCTTGAGATAAACCTCCCAGCTTTTGATGCTCGACTTTCACTTGTTGACAATTGGGACACTTAGCCACAAATTCCGCAATATCTTTCTTCATCCCATTCCACCAATAGATCTCCCGCAAGTCACGGTACATCTTGGTGGCTCCCGGGTGTGTGGAATATCGAGAATTATGGGCTTCTGACAAGATGTGTTCTCTCAAGTCGTCTACATTAGGAACACACAAACAACCTTGATATCTAAGTATACCATCTCCCCCTTGAGATAAAGCCTCTACGGATTTTTTAAGCACCGCTTTCTTCAATTCAACCAAAGTTGGATCTAGACCTTGCTTGGCTTTCACATCAATCACAAAAGACGATTCTGAACCATTGTGAACCATAACACCACCCTTGATAGAGTCAACTAACCGAACACCCAATCGGGCCAATCTATGAACATCTCGAACTAACTCTTTCTTATTATCTTCAATGTGAGCAACACTACCCATCGATAATCGGCTAAGAGCATCCGCCACCACATTCGCCTTACCCGGGTGATAAAGAACACTCATGTCAGTCTTTCAATAATTCAAGTCATCTCCTTTAGAGAAGATTTAGATCTTTCTGGTTAAACACATGTGGCAAACTCTTGTGCTCGGTAAAGACATCCACATGAACACCATACATATAATGCCTCAAAATCTTTAAGGAAAAAACAACCGTCGCTAGTTCAAGGTAATGGGCCGGATAATTTTTTTCATGAATCATAAGTTGTCTTGAAGCATAGGCAATGACTATCCCATTTTGCATAAGGACACATCCTAACCCAATTCTCGAGGCATCGCAATAAACGACAAAACCATCCGTCCCTTTCGGTGAAGTCAACTCCGGAGCAGAAGTAATTCCATCTTTCAATTCTTGAAAACTCTTCAAGCTTCCAACCATAAGAATATGGCTTTCTTTTGGGTCAACGCTATAAATGGAGAGGCAATCGACGAAAATCCTTCCACAAACCTTCTATAGTAACCGGCTAAACCCAAAAAGCTCCTAATATCCGAAGGGGATAGAGTTCTAGGCCAACTCTTGACCGCATCTGTCTTCTTAAGATCTACCTCAATACCTTTTCCGAAAACAATGTGACCAAGAAAAGCCACGGACTTCAACCAAAACTCACATTTACTAAACTTTGCAAAGTTGTTGGTCCTTGAGGATTTGCAACACAATTTTCAAGTGATTAGTGTGCTCATCTTCACTCATTGAATATATCAATATATCATCAATGAACACAATCACAAGCATGTCAAGGTATTTCCTAAACACCCTATTCATCAAGTCCATAAAAGCTGATGGAGCATTAGTCAAACCAAACGACATTACCAAAAACTCAAAATGACCATACCGAGTTCGAGAAGCCGTTTTTGGAATGTTATCTCCTTTCACCCTCAATTGGTGATAACCCGACCGAAGGTTAATCTTAGAGAGGTAACTTGCTCCTTGAAGTTGGTCAAGCAAATCATCTATCCTTGGAAGAGGATATTTGTTTTTCATGGTGACCTTATTCAATTGTCGGTAGTCAATACACATACGGAGTGAACCATCTTTCTTTCTAACAAAAACTGGAGCACCCCATGGAGAAATACTTAGTCAGATGAAACCCTTATCCAACAAATCTTTCAATTGCTCCTTCAATTCTTTAAGTTCTGCCGGAGCCATTCAGTAAGGAGGAATATAAATAGGTTGTGTATCTGGGAGAAGGTCAATACCGAAGTATATTTCCCTTTAGGGAGGAATACCGGGTAGATCATCTAGGAACACTTCCGAAAACTCGTTAACAACGGGGACCGACTCAAAAGTAGGGGTTTCAGAATCTACATCCCTCACCCTAACTAGATGGTAAATGCAACCCTTAGAAATCCTCTTTCTAGCTTTAAGACAAGAAACAAACTGACCCTTAGGTATAGAATTTCCCCCTTTCCATTCTAGGATAGGCTCATTCGGGAACTGAAACTTGGCTAGACGAGTTCTACAATCAACAAAAACATAACATGAGTGCATCTAATCCATACCAAGGATGACATCAAAATCTAGCATATCTAGCGCTACCAAGTAACCAAAAGTAAATCTATGAGACAAGGAGACATGACACTTTCTATAGACCCTCTTAGCCACAATAAAATCACCAACAGGAGTAGAGACAGAAAAGGGTATCAAACCTCATCGCCACATATGGCGTCACAAAAGACAAGGTAGCACCGGGGTCAAGTAAAGCATAAACATCAAGTTGGAAGACTTTCAACATATTGGTAACCACATTGGGAGAACCCTCTTGTTCACCACGAGTCTGGAGTGCATAAAATCGGTTTTCCTTGGGAGCATTGGAACTCGAACCACTACGAGGAGCTTGCTTGCCCTCTCTTCCTTTAGTCGTAAGCATTGGGCAGTCCCTCATCTTATGACCGCTTTTATCACAACCGAAGCAAGTATCTGTGCCGGCTAGGCACTTACCCTCGTGCTTCTTCCCACACTTAGCGCAAGTAGACATAGGCAATGATGATCCACTACCATTCCCTCCTTGAGACTTAGGGTTAGACACCCTATTTTTGTTGAACTTAGAAGGAGCATTGGAGGAACCTTGGCCTGAAAAACCTTTGTTGAAACTTAGGACGACCATGTCCATCAGACCTTGCATGAGAGAAATTACCATCACCAGTTTTAGCCCTTTTTGCCTCCCTAGACCTTTCCTTAAGTTTCTCCTCTTTGATCTGTTGAGCATGTACCATGAGACGAGAGATGTCCATGTCATTGATGAGCATGGTAGTACGACATTCTTTAACCACCATTTCGGACACCACCCGAAACGGACTTACTCATCATTGCCCTAGGATAGGCAATCATGGTGGGAGCATATCGAGATAGTAGTGTGAACTTCAAAGCATATTATTTCACACTCATATTTCCTTGACGAAGGTTGATGAATTCAAGAACCTTTGCCTCCCTGGACGTGGCCTGCACTCGAGAACAATTGTTGTTCCCCAAGCGAACCTTTGGTCTTACTTACTAGCGGAAGACTGACTCAAGTAGATATAGACTTTAAAACTAAAATAAATCACTAAGTCAAATCACTCAATTAAACTGTCTGAAAATACTGAATGAAAGTTGTAATAGTTTGAACAAAACATTTGAATAGCAATACTATCTATCTATGAAGCCTCTACTATTTTAAGATAGGATTCGTGACAAGACCCACGACAACCTTAACAACTACTAAAAGTAAACTAAAGACTAGAGTCCTCTAAAAGCTAGGAGGCCTCACCAAAAGTTGACGAGTGACCGGGTGATCCCAATGAAACACCTGTTGATGATCCTGGGCACCTGTATCTGTGTAAGAAAATGATGGAGGTCGAATGACATTAATTCATTGAATGTCTGAGTATGTTATATATATATATATATATATATATAATTACTCTTTACTTTACTAGGGAGTTTTCCTATCGAAAACCATCACTATGAGCCTTGTCATGATACAACGTCTTACCCACGTTGCCAGAGCAGTCCTCTACCTTCTCGGAGTATAGAACACAATTAAACTGATGGATCCATTAAATGGGCCTTCTTGAGGCAATAAGGAGTCGTCCAAATGTCCGTACAATCCTATCCTACGCTGGCTACGTAGTTTATGGGATTTGAATTGTCTGAACTCTTACCCCATATCAGTGCTCAATACTACTCCCAAAATATATATATAACTGAAATGCTCAAGTACAATATTCTCTGATGTAGCTGAATGAGTTGAGTAATCCAAAGCTGAATGAGTCTCATGACAGGAACTGATGTAGCTTTTTCATTGAAGAATGGAAACACTCTTTCATTGAATATACAAAGAAGACTTTTATCAATTAAATCATACAAAATGTGTCCTTTTTGTAATTCAGAATACCCCATATGGACAGATATGCTAGACCTAGATAATAGCTTATCATGTTGATTAGGCATATCAGCAAAGCATAAAAAACCTAGTACTTTCATATGAGTAAGAGATGGATCCTTTTTAATAGAATTTGGCAAATGCCGATTTACCATTTAAAGCTGATTTAGGAAGCCTATTTATCAAATAAGCTATAGCCAGTACACAATGCCCCCAAAATTTAGTAGGTATATTAGCTCGTAATCTAATGGCCCTAGTCACTTCAAGAATATGTCTATGTTTCCTTTCAGCCACATCATTCTGTTGAGGAGTGTAAACCCATGTTGTCTGATGAATAATTGCTAAATTTTTAAATAATTGATCGCATATTGTGTTGATGAACTTACTACCATTATCAGTCTTTATTACTTTTTACTAATTTTCCAAACTGATTTTTGGTATAATTCATAAAGTATTGAAGGGATATACAAACATCAGATTTCCATTTTAAAAGAAACAACCATGTATATCTTGAAAAATCATGTACAACTGTCAAGAAATATTTGTTCCCATCATATGTATCAAGTCTTGTAGGGACCCCAAAGATCTACATGAAACAATTCAAAACAACTACTACTTTTTATGCTACTAGACTGGGAAGGTAATCTACACTGTTTAGCACAAGGGCACACTACACACTCTACTATTTTATTTCTAACAGTAGTGACATCAGTAGCAAACAGTTTACTAAGGACTGAAGTAGAAGTGTGTCCTAGTCTTTTATGCCATAGTGTCACAGCCTTAGACTTCAACTAAGAACACCGTGAAACACTTGACAACTCGCTCACGAATATTTCACGATCTTGCAAGCTCAAGTAAGCCTTTTTATACTAGATCGCTAAGAGAATGAAGAAAGACACAAGAGAGTTTATAAGAAGACTTTTGTATTGCTTTGGAAGATTGTTTGCTTTTGCTTGGTTGATTTACAAATGGATGCCCCTCTATTTAAACTACTAACTTGGGGGCTAAAATGTAATTAATAATTGTTACATAAGTCCCTACATATTTACAAATAAACCTTTTTCTCTAGAATTCTCTACATGCATTGAATATTCTAAGGCTTTTCAAGAATTCTACCTAGATATTCTAGTCTTTCCAAGAAGTTCTTCATCGTTCTAGAATCTTCTCATAAAAGCTAGCATACTTATGCTTCCAAATGGACAACTTTATGCCACATGGCGCTTATGTGGTGTGATGAGGTGGCGGGTCATGACACTCTTCCCCACTTGATGTTGCGACGACAGTGGCACATTGTTGTTGTATGAACAACTGAATCTTGTCTTCTCACATGCGCGACCAGTAGAATATTGACTCGATCAATGCCTTTGTGCAACTCCTTAGACATTACATCATTATTCTCTTCTAGTACTTTCTCTATACGTGGTGGCAAAAATGCTCTAACACTATTGTTTTTAGTCACTCTCGCAATGGTGGCTTTAAGCGTCGACTCCTCTTTCTTAAGGCCCGTCATGAGCTGCATTGCCGGTAGTTGAGCTTGTCCTTCTATCTTTAGTACCTTAATCAGGGGCACCATACATGATCCTTTTTGCTCCATGACTAAGAGTTGTTGGAGGTAAGGATTGGTCATCTTGTGACATTTCTGGAAGAACTCTTGCCCAAGGATTATGTCAAAGATATGTAACAGAGCGACAATAAAGTTGGTTTTACCTTGACACTTTTCTTTCGTGATGCTTACTCCATGAGTGACTCTGCACGAGGGAGTCAGTGGAGCATTGACTGTCTTGAGGTGAGTGTTACTTGAATTGTAACTCAACCTCTACTTTGTTGCTTGGCTCTTCGTAATGATGTTGGCCTTTACACCTATGTTGACCATAGCACGAGCGGGTATTCCATTGATCGTGATGTCTACATATTGTGCGCCATATTCTTTTAGATTCTCTGATTGCTTTGTGATAGCTCCACATAGACCAATCAGGCCCAACTGCGTCGTGTCCAAACCTTGCCTAGGTTCTTGTGTATCTTTCTCCTTCCATTCTTGTAATATGGCACTAAGATTCTTCAGTTCAGGGAGTTTTGCATAGACATGCAGCCCACCGCATATGTAGCAACTCTTTCCCTTTATAGTCTTGTGTTTTCCTGTAACATCACTCTAACGTCCAAACTTTTTTCCATCAGACTTATAGGTGTCATGATTCTTGGGATGTGGTTATTGCTCTTTACTTTTTCCATGATCTCCTCTACCTTGGTCATGAATACCTCTCTTCTCTTCTCCTTTTCCTCTGTCATGCTTAAAGTCTGTCAAAACTTCTGTTTGCGTGATGACTTTCATCAATAGTCCTAACTTATTGGTGCTCCAACTCCATCTTGGCCCAACTTCGCAGCCTATCCATGAAGTGGAACAACATATCTTCATCCGTGAGGTTGGGAATCTGAAGCGTGAAGGTGGTGAAATCCTTCACATATGCTCGTATGTTGTTTGTTTCCTTCAACTCCCTAACTTGCGCTTTGCCTCATAGATGACGTTGTTGGGAAAGAATGTCTTATTGAACTCTTCTCGGAATTGTTCCCAAGTGTTGATGGTGCAAAGTCCCTTCCGTACGGACTCTTTATGCCTCCACCACAGCATGGCCATATCCGAGAGGTACAACGCGACAGTGTTGATCTTGTTCTCATCGCTCTTCACCCTGTTGCACTTGAAGTAGTTCTCCAAATGCCATCAGAAATTCTCCACCTCTTGCGCTTCACGGACGCCTTTGAGGTGGCTTGGGAGCCTCAACCTTGGCCTCCCTATATCTGTCATACGACGAGGATCCTCTAACTTCAATGCCCACTTTGAGTGCTTTCATCTCGACCTTTTTAGTTTTAATTGTGCTTAATGCATCCATGAGCCGACATCCAAGGAAGAGATGATTTTTTCATCTCATATTATGCATGCCTATGTGCCTCCAACTCTTTGCAGGTGAAGTCCTCAAGAGTCTTGAACTTGTAATCGACCCCGTTGAAGCGTCTGTCTAAAATCACTACAACCTTCCTTGTCGTGTCAACCCCGCAATCCACTCAATTCTAGGCATAACATCTACGGGTTGTTCCCCACGTTCATCATCACTTGCCTCAGTGGCCGAAGGTGAATGAGATGTTAATGCTTCACTTCGTGTAAGTTCACACAACAATTCCTCATTCTTCTTAAGATTCTTCCTCCCTTTTTGGTGCTTCATCCAAAATCCTGTCTGACGTTGTCGGTGCTAGAAGCGTCAATGTCTCCTCATTTGCCATTCCCATTAGTATGAACTTTTGCTTTGATACCACTTTGTCACGGCCTTAGACTTCTATGAAGACCACCGTACGGCACTAGACAACTCGTTCATGAATCTTTCACGATCTTGCAAGCTCAAGTAAGCCTTTTAATACTAAATCGCTAAGAGAATGAAGAAAAACACAAGAGAGCTTATAAGAAGGTTTTTGTATTGCTTTGGAAGATTGCTTGCTTTTGCTTGGTTGATTTACCTATGGATGCCCCTCCATTTATACTACTAACTTAGGGGCTAAAGTGTAAATAATAATTGTTACATTAAGTCCCTACATATTTACAAATAAACCCTTTTTCTAGAATTCTCTACATGCGTAGACTATTCTAAGGCTTTTCAAGAATTCTTCTTAGCTATTCTAGAGTCTTTCCAAGAAGTTCTTCATGGTTCTAGAATCTTCTCATAAATGCTAGCATACTTATGCTTCCAAATGGACAACTTTATGCCACATGGAACTTACGTGACGTGATGAGGTGGCGGGTCATGACACTCTTCCCCACCTGATGTAGATGCATTTCTCTAGGATCTTGCATAAATAGGCAAACAACGCTTGCAGCAAATGCAATGTCTGGCATTGTATTGGACAAGTAAATCAATTTCCCTACAAGCATTTGTTACAAGCCTTTATCTACCACATAATCTTTTGGAGCATTGCACAATCTATGATATTGGTGTAGCCACTGGTTTATACCCTAATTTTCTTGTTTCTTTCGGCAAAACAAGCACATATATTTTTTGGGAAATAAAGATTCCTTGTTTTGAGTGTGCCACTTCGATTCCCAAAAAATATTTACCAAGCTCTTTGATATCAAATTCCTTAAGTGAACACTTTTTCAAATTTTGTATCTCCTCTGAATCATCACTTCTTACTATGATGTCATCCACATAAATAACAATGTTGTCACCTTTCTTATTTTTGAGTGTCGTATGAACAAGGTGTGGTCTGCTTGACTTTGTCGATACCCTAGCTTGATCATAACCTTTGTAAATCTTCCAAACCATGCACGAGGGAGGTGAATGCTTTAATCCATAGAGTGCCTTCTTCAGTCAACACAATATTCCCTTCTTGCTTTCAAAACCAGGTGGCACCTCCATATTGATCTCCTCATCTAAGTCTCCATGTAAAAAGACATTTTTTGTAAATCAAATTGTTGTAGGTTCCAAATAAAAACAGCAGCCAATGACAATAAGATTTTCATTGTATTCATTTTTCCCGGTGGGCAAAAGTCTCCAAATAATCAAATTCCATAGGTCTGTGTATAACCCTTTGCTACCCAATGTGCTTTATATCTTTCTATGGACCCATCTGACTTATATTTCATAGTTAACACCATTTGCACCGGACCAACCTCTTTCCTTTTGGTATTTCCACAACATCTCAAAGCCAAAAAGAGATGTTCTACTTGCCTAGGTAAGGACCATGAACTTCTAGCTTAGATGAATTCACTAGATATGTCTTTCTAAGACAATCCTACAAGGGCACGTAGTTAGGGACAAGTAGATTGCTACTAGAAACCCATCCTCTACTAACGGGAGAGACTCCATCTCAATGTCCTCTCGATGTTAAGTAAAAATTCCAACATAATAGGAATATTCATAAACATATCATCATATATGGAAAAGCATAATTAAGTCACTAATACAAGCTTAAGTCATCATAGAGTAGCTCCTTAAATCATGATCCTTACATGTGTGAGAAAACCTTTCACCAATCAAGATTTCTTAATATGTGAGAATCTTTCACAATTCATATGTTGTGAGAAAACTTTTCACAATTTTATTGATGCTTATCTTGAAAGCCACCTTAGTTCATAAACATTGTTTTCATAAATCATACATATCTTCCATACATCATCATTCACAAGTTCATAGCTTTCTTCATAAATTCATAGTCAAAATCATGAATAATGCATGGGTCGATGTGAAGTCAATCGGAAAAAGTGTAATTGTATCAAATCATTCATAATAAGATTAAAATCAAACAATTGAATCATAACAAATAGGACTCATGGAGAATTGAATGAAACCCTAATCAAGCTTGATGAAATTGACTTAGAACTTGTAATTCTCTTGGGATCCAATGGATGAATCGAACCATTGGTGAATTCTCACATACCTTGATGATCAAAGCCCAAAAGCAATGAAGGAAAAAGGAGACTTGAAGCCTGAACCCTAGTTTCTTCCTTGAACTTGAGAGAGAATTGGGGAAGTTGAACTTGGATGGGATTTGGGAATTTGAGAGAACAAGAGGGTTCGAGTAGAACTAGGGATAGAAAGGTTGTTATAGGACTTAGATTTAGGGTCAAAACGACATAGTATATGTATTAAATGCGTAGAAAAAGACTCAAATACCCTTAAGAAATAAGTGTCAGTGATCTATGATTGGGAAGAGGAAAAAGAGAAGAAAGTACAATGTATGTTGTTAAGCTAGTTAGGATACTCATACCAAAGGTCGATTCTCCAGGATGTTCGAGACAGTGATTTATTCATCTGATAGTCTCGTATTGTATAACCTGAGTGATATGATTAGAACTGAAACATCCTTATGGCTTCCTCCCATGGGCAATTCCAACTAAGAAGTAGGAAGTATAATAGGAAATATACGAGCAGTCATCAGTCCCTGATTATTCCTACAGGGGATGGTTAACTATTTCATAAGCTTCTTTTCAGTGCCAAGTTAGCTTTGGGTCCTTCCAGACCCATCTTTATGCAAATTATTTACATATACTTGCCTTGTGTTTACAATTTACAGTGTATCTCCTCTACTTGATGAAAAGAAAAATAAGTTCCTTTCTCTTCAATTCTAGATTTTGTTTCTCTCACTAAGATTTCCCCGTTTTCATTGTCATGCTTTCTTTGAAAAGGGATATTGCTTATATCAGCAAAATAAATTGGAGGCGGCTTTAGAGTCCTTGAAAGGGCAAGAAGGAAGTACTGATTCAATGCTGTTGGAATCTCAGATTTTGTATCATTTTGGAAAGATGGGTACATCTGTCGATATTTATCAAAAACTCCCGAGTCTACTATAGATTCCTTGGAGATAAATCTTGTTGCTGGTCTGGTTTCTGCTGGAAGGTCTTCTGAAGTGCAGGGAACCTTGGATTCACTGAGAGTTAAAGCGACTAGCAGTTTTGAATTGGCTTACAACACTGCCTGCTCTTTAATTGAAAGGGAGAAGTACAAAGATGCAGAACAACTGTTATTGTCAGCTCGAAGGCAAGTTTACCTCTAATAAGCTCTTCATAACATCATGAAAGAATTAAATTCACTTATTTGTAGGACTTTTATCCATTTTCTTAACACTTGATGATGCGCAATCTATGACTAGTAAAAAATTGCAGAATTGGTCAGGAAACACTAATGGAAGAGAATTTAGCTGATGATGATGTTGAAATTGAATTGGCACCTATAGCTGTTCAAATTGCATATGTACAATAGGTAAATTATCTTATGACATGAGTTTGAGTAGTCTTCTTTGCTTTGATAAGTTGCAATGATGCAAGTTGTTTTTTTTCTCTCTCCAGATTCTAGTGAACACCCAAGAGGCCGTTGCATCTTATACTGATTTTGTCAAAAGAAATTTGGCCGACGAGTCTTCACTTGCGGTGGCAGTAAATAATCTCATTGCTTTAAAGGGGGTCCTAAAGATGTCTCTGATGGCCTAAGGAAACTTGATAAGCTAATAGAGAAAAGTGATGGACCAGAGAAGTTCCAGCTTGCTCGGGGACTGGACTTGAAGCTCTCACAGAAGCAAAGGGAAGCAATATATACGAATAGGGTGCTGCTGCTACTTCATTCTAATAAGATGGATCAGGTATATTTTCTGTAAGATTTACATCTGTTTGCAATGGGTTCTCCTTTGAATATTTGATGCATTAGAAACAAGGAGACCCTTTGATTATTTAGTTCGTACCAAACACATAATTCATCTCGGCAACTCATGTGCTCAAAGCAACACTAGTTTAACAATAGTAACTTTTAATATTTAATTCGTACCAAACACATAATTCATCTCAACAACTCATGTGTTCAAAGTACTTCTAGTTTAATAATAGTAACTTCATATATTTAATTTGTATCAAACACTGTTATGAACCAAGTCCAGCCCAATGTGGATGCTAGGGTCATGAAAGTAGTTATTGGGCTGACAAGAGTTATTGGACCGAGAACAAGCAATAGGGCCAGGTTAATTTGGGATCCGGGTTGAGAAGTGGGATTGAACGGTTCCATCAAAAATGGTAGTGGTATGTGATTTAGGGATGATGGAAAATTGTTGAGAAAAATGTTCAGCCCTCTCATCCCCTTGTTTGAGTCTAAGCTTCTCATCTTCCTTCTAGTTATCTTCTTCAATAGTTTCTTTGTTTTACTAGCTCATTATTGTTTTCGCGATTTCCTTGTTAGTTCCATTTTCCGTTGTAACTTTGACTTTAGCGATTATAATATTTGAATGTTTCTATTGTGAAATTGGAGTTGTTACATTGGTGCTTTCATCAATCGTACTCCAATGGCGTCGATGGTACTGGATAGATTCAGCGGCGGCAATCCAACTGGGTGGATTTTTAGGGCAG
This sequence comes from Solanum piurae, assembly GCA_029582685.1. Taxonomy (NCBI): domain Eukaryota; kingdom Viridiplantae; phylum Streptophyta; class Magnoliopsida; order Solanales; family Solanaceae; genus Solanum; species Solanum piurae. The sequence goes on from JAJOOO010008880.1 coordinate 26,624, forward strand.
AGCAGTATTTTACGTATCTTGGTTTCTCGGAAAAGGAATGGCTAACCCTTGCTCCTTTTTATCTCGATGGTGATGCTTATGATTGGTTCCAATGGTTATATCGCAACAAACAATTTTTTATTGGAAACATTTCACGGAGAAATTGGCCCTGCATTTTTGCAATAACTCTAACATGATCAATGACAACGTCAACACTGCCCTGGATATGATGCGGAAGTTGGACGAGAACTACTCTTATATACTCTGCAAACTCGACAATGTCGTGCACTATCCGCTTGCTCCCAGTCATTAGTTGCAGATCCTGTGCTTTTAGATATGGACTCATCTTGCGACGATAAGGGATGAATCCTCTCATGTCTTTGAAGATTTAGTGTCCCTTGGTTCAGACACTGTTGATGTGTGCAATAAGCCCTCGCTTCAGACTTGTGTTATCCAAACACATACGCAGGGTTTTTTATCAGACCTCTCATGTGATTTGAACGATGGAATACTCAAGGAGCGGAATGATGAAACATTTGAGGAGGTCGCAGGAATATCCACCTACAAGGTGTTTGTTGAAATATCTTATAGGGATATTGACGTGAAAGTTATCGATTCAATGAAGAATGATGTGGTAAGACCTGAAACCCAAGTGTTCGACGAAAGGTTTCACACAATTTCTACAATTAAGTGTGATTTCAGTAACCTTGTCAAGTTTGATGAAATATGGTTTGTACTCCCTTGTATGCTCTCAGCTTGTAGTTTTAGCGATGATATAATTAATTACTTAAGTGAACTCGACCCTACTAAACTTGCATTATCCTTCTATAAATTTCCACCCGATCATTTGAAATTGGACTTTCCATTTGATCCTGGTTCTAATATGCTTACCACATTTCTTGGCTTCGCAAAACTTTATTCTTTCATGGTTATGGATGATTTCAAGGAGATCATTAAAATAATTGTATGTCATATTGATTCCATGTCGAGTGATCAATGTACTCAATTCCCTTATGCTTCCGATGTGAATCTGTTCATTGTAACCCCTGGTGGACGCCTCCAAGTTCATCAGTTGCACCCTGCCACATCTGCACACACTCTTACTCGTGATGGACACATTTCAACTTTTTGGGTCAATTTCCTACATTCGTCCCACTATCGAACCTGCTGAATCTCTGATTGAAAATGAATCAACTATTTCTATTTGGGATCCTGGAATTAGTCCCGAGTTCATGACTATAATAGGTTATACCGAAAATGCAGAGGCACATACACTGTTTGACGTAATTCAAAAAAAATGGAGTTGTTCCCTTTCTTGGTTTTCTGATTGGGAGCAATTAAGTCGTGTTGATGCCATGTATATTTCTATACGTTTCCGGATTTTGGAGCAGTTAGTGGGGAACCAATTGGGGACTGCACGAAGGCAGGACAAATGGATGACGTTGAGTTCTCCTTCTTATTTTGTGTGCAGTATTTTCAAGAGAGCTCTATACAACCTTTCGCCAACCAACAATTCAGACTGGAGCATGATTCTTCAACCTTATTCCTATTCCTCACCAGTCACATTGTGGGCTGAACAAGTTTGTGGACTTGGGTGGATACATGTAGGCATTGCTGCTTCTAAAAAATTTAGTAGTTTCTAGGAGTTTATATTAGCACTCAATCATGTTGCTTGGATAAAGCAGTGTAATGCACTACTTGAACGCATTGATCCAGATTGTGCTAATACAATTAAGCTTAAGAAAACTAGGCAATGGAAGGGTCTTGAGCATAGCCCTTTCGTGAATCTGATGTTACTATTTACCTTCACCTATAGAGGAGAGCACTTTGATACACGATACTATGGAGGAAACGAGTATATTGGCATGGTCGAAAGATCATATCAGAGTCCATATCTTTCACGTGGTTATCAGAATGACACAAAAAAGTCTTGGTGTCTCAATGTTTTTCAAGAGCATGTCGTGCAAATTGAATGTGAGCACTGGTTATATTGACGGTAAGCAATTGGATAAATGTGCCACATGGGTTACAACAAAATTAGTTGTTACTAATGTAAATGATTTTGCTCGCCAATTTAATGATGCACGTCTCGGCAAGGTATGTAACAACCAAGAATTTTTTCTCTTGGCGGACAGGGCATACATCAGTGGCTTGGTTGCTTCTGAGGTCATGTGTTCTCCTTTCGAGTCTGCAGCTGTTGTTACATTTGCTACACAATGCATGGGTGCTAAAGCTTACATTGCAGTGGTGTTTGGAAGTAGCTTGTTTGCACTTGAGGGCTTTAGTTATGAGCAAACCATCTTTTATGTTATTTCCAGGTTGGTGGGTGTTGCAGGAAGCATACAAGATCACATACTATATTTTGCCAACATTGGTCAGTTTGTCTTGGCTACAATTGGTAGGGAATGCGCTACTAACATTGTTCTTGACTCGAACCTTGAGGACAAGGTTCTTATTAAGGACGAGAGTATTGTTATGAACCAAGTCCAGCCCAATGTGGATGCCAGGGTCATGAAAGTAGTTATTGGGCCGAGAACAAGCAATAGGGCCAGGTTAATTTGGGATCCGGGTTGAGAAGTGAGGTGGAACTGTTCCATCAAAAAGGGTAGTGGTATGTGATTTAGGGATGATGGAAAATTGTTGAGAAAAATGTTCAGCCCTCTCATCCCCTTTCTTTGAGTCTAAGCTTTTCATCTTCCTTCTAGTTATCTTCTTCAATAGTTTCTTTGTTTTACTAGTTCATTATTGTTTTTGCAATTTCCTTGTTAGTTCCATTTTCCGTTGTTACTTTGACTTTAGCGATTATAATATTTGAATGTTTCTATTGTGAAATTGGAGTTGTTACAAACACATAATTCATCTCGGCAGTTCATGTTCTCAAAGCAACACTAGTTTTATAATATTTTATTCGTACCAAATACATAATTCATCTTGGCAACTCATGTGCTCAAAGCATCATTTGTTTAACAATAGTAACTTTTAATATTTAATGCTATCTGTGCTTCTATCTCACAAAGTAAAAGTGGCATGACATAAATACCTAATCTATTAAGGAGACAAAAGTTCAAAAAACAAAATATTGGTTTAACAATATGTAATGGTATACGTATATACTTATTTATGTGTGAATATGCAGTTGTGATTATGTTCATTTTCCAAGTCCCTTGTCATTATATATATACACTTCTACTTCTACTTCTATATACCTTCTACACGTACATGTGATGGTCAACATGTCTGCATCACCTATGTGGTTTTCATACTTATACATATATATTACTCCCTCTGTCCCAATTTATATGACATAATTCGGATTTCGAGATTCAAACAAGTTTATCTTTGACCGTAAATTTTTCATATATCTTTTAAATATTTTGAATTATCAATTATTGTGACTTATAGTACTTTTTATGTAGTTTATAAATATATAAATTTCATTTTAAAAAATTTGAAGATTTCATGAGCAAATTCTCGGTCAAACTCAAACTGTTTGACTCT
>JAJOOO010008881.1:0-18072 GCA_029582685.1 Solanum piurae
GGACATGATTATAAGTTATTACCATTTGGTGCTGGTAGACGTATATGTCCAGGAATGAACCTTGCAATTAATTTGGTCACGTCTATGTTAGCTCATTTATTGCACCATTTTGTTTGGTCACTGCCTAATGGTGTTGAGGTTAAAGATGTTGATATGATGGAGAGTCCTGGCACAGTAACATACATGCAAACTCCACTACATGTTGTTGCTACTCCTAGGTTACCTTTAAACCTATACACACATGTCGATCGAGTGAACATGTAAAATCATTTTATTCAAATTACTACGTACACATATGTCGAATCATTCCTAGACTTAAATAAATTCCCCTAGATTAGAAGTCAGGATGATAAATCGTATGTAAAGTCTTTTATTTTTGTACTACGTACTTATATTTTGTATTTTAATCCCATAGTTACTTTACTTTCATGTTTGATGAAGTTGTAACAGTTTTGTGGAATAAAATATATGGATTATTTTTATTTTGAAGTACTAGAGAAATTTCGAAATGCATGTCTGTAATGTTTATTATAGACAATAATGTAACTGAACTTCAAGACAATATTTTTTAGAATGTACCTTAAGTTTAACATGTTTTGGTGTCCCACATAAGGAAAAAATTGCAAGAAATAGTACTACATACATATTAGAAAGATAGTACAATCCCTAAATATGAGTATTAGTATTATATATTAATTTAAAATCATCTTAATAATTCAAAAACATTGTCACTTTTAAACCCCGAGACCTCTTGGTTAAGAATGAAGGAAATTCAAAAACATTGTCACTTTTAAACTCCGAGACCTCTTGATTAAGGATGAAGGAGTACTTAATTACCACTCCACCATTACCCTTGTTACATATCACACAAACTTTTTACTACTGTATTAACTGTAATATAAATTGAAAAAGCACCACGAAAGAGTGATATAATATGATTAAAAATAATAGTAGTCGAGTCTGGTAAATAGAAAATATATTTTAATAGAAAACACTTTCTCTTGTTGTAGAAAAGATCTTTTATTGTGATGATGAACGTAGGAAAATCCTCTTTGAATTTGTCAAAGATATTTTGATGGGAATTCATTTATTTCTGTTCAGGTTTTAATGCATTTTATGTAACAAGACTTGTATGGTCCTAGAATATGAGTCTTCCATCCTTATAGACTAACAAAAAAAAGTACAACCTATAAATCTAGCATGGTAAGATTAGTGAATTTCAAAGTCCACATGCTTGTTCATTTACGTACATATGAGGGCTTTTTTGTTTTTTTTACTATCCTTAGTAAGGACGGTGACGCCATAAATAAGATAGCCTTGTTCTCATTACTCAAATTGGATGGTATATATTGACCATTCAAAAGTTGACTTTCTTTTCTTCTTCTTTTCATACAAAACAATAATTTTGTTATGTCATGCTTATTTGAAGGTGACATATCTAGTTTGAAAAAAGTTTATTATACTTTCAAAAAAGATCCAAAGATCTTAGTCTTAATATGAGTATTACGATAATAATTCTGCCTCAATACAGTATAATTCGATAAATGAATATCATATTGTCGATGTATCGCTTTATTTAGGCTCATCACAATCCAAACATTATATGTAGTTTGGATCCGCTCTAATAATTGTGTTGCTTTAAATCTCATTACATGTCGATTAGTTTTACGGTGGTAAATAATAATGATCAATATACTGCAACTCTCTTGAATATTATTTCGACTAAAAAATTATTGTAAATTTCAGTTGAATATTTCGACTAAAATATTAATGCAAATTCACGTCAATTCAGTTGAATGTTTCTTTCGTCAATTTCAAAAGAAAAATAATTTGCATTAATTGGTTGGCCTTAATTAGCTTCAGCCAATTAAAAAGTACTCAAGTCGTTCAAAATAAGAGTGCGTATGACTAGAATTTAAATATATTCTAATTTATCTACAATATATCATGTATTATTTATGATATTTTAACATTATACTCCCTCGTTTATTTTTATTTATTCATTTTTAAATTGATACACCTCTTTAAAAGTAACTAATAAAATGATAAGTAGTTGACTCGTATATTATCCTTTGAACAGGGGGAGAGCCGCAGAGGTATAACAAGGGCTAAGAGAGTTTACGTGAACTCCTTTGACCGAAAGTTACACGTTTATGTATGACTAAAATTGATTCTTTTATATATAAATAATAGATGTTCATGAACTCTTTGACGTCTTCGTATCAAATTCTCTTAGTAAAAATTTCGATTCTATCATTATTTTTGGATATACTAAATTCAATATTTTGAAAATTACATTGAAAAATGAATAGCATAAGATAGAATAAGTATAAAATGATAATAAGTGTTTTTTTCTGATCTTATTGGATCTGCATGGAAGTGGGAGCAAGGTAGATTAATTTAATTTAATATAGATAGACATTCATAATTAATATATGATTATTTATATATATAAGTGTCAAATCATAAATGAATCAAGTTGGTGATGCCGAAAGTTATAATTTACTACGTATAGTTTGTCAACTCAATTTATGAATCAACTAAATAAGGCGATATGGTCACACTTTTCTCAACTACTATTTCACTCTTTACAAGTTGGTCACAATTAATGAGTTGGACCGCAAAGGGTTCCACTACTTTGTGTTATCGTTCGGATTTGCACTGTTTTCTTGGTTAGTTGTTATCTTTTTCTTATTTTTAGTACTTCAATTTGTTATATCTGAGTTCAGGGCCGATTCAACAACATTGGAGGCCTAAAGCGAAATTTAAGAGAGGGACTCTAATATTATTATTTTTTCATCATATATTATTTAAAATCTACTTTTCTAATCATTTTAGATGTGAAGTTATTAAGTACTATTTTATAATCAATTTGTTTTAATAGTTCCTTTTCAAATGATAATATAGCTAATTCATTCAATCTCTTTTGAGACATTGTTGATCTTAAAAAAGATTTAATCAATTTTATTTTCGAAAAAACTTTTTGGCAGAGGCAATGGTTACATGAACTGTTAACATTATTCTATAAGTAATATGTGTATTTGGAAAAGAATCAAGTCTTTTTATTTGATTGAGTATTTTCATTAGACTTCTACTTATATTATTTCTCTTAACACTTTTAATTCAAAAAGTAAATCTAAACCATCAATATCATAATAACTATTATGCGTTAAAGAATGTTCAAGGTTAAGACAATATTTTTTTTTAAATTCTCATCATCTAGTGATCTCAATATTTTATGCTTCAATTGATTCAAATCTATTTTAAAGTGAAAAAATAGTTTGATCTACTCTACATATATAAAGTAATCAACTCTAAAAGATTCTTCAAGGAACTTTGTGATTTCTTTATCAATATTTTCATCAAATTGTTTCTTACAAAATTCAGGTTTATATTCATCTTACATGCAATTTCCTTAGTAGAAATCATAACACTCATATTGCATATAATTTTCTTAAAAGAATAACATATATAAGTCATTATTTTTTTAAAATGGGGGCCCCCAAAAATATGGGGCATCAAGCGATGACTTTAGTGGCTTAGGGGTTAAGACGGCCCTGTCTGAGTCGAAGGTCTTTCAAAAAATAATCTCTCTAATATCTCCACAAGGTAATGATAAGGTCTGCATTCATTCTACTCTCTCTTCAACATAACCCCAGTGAGGTTCCGGTGTTTTGCCGAATGGGCCCAAATTTATGGGCCTATCTTTTCTTTTTACCTCGGGTCACAACTAAACGTGGTGGTGAATAATGCCGAACTTGCTAAACAAGTTCTTAAAGATAATGACCAAAATTTGGCCAATAGGTTTAGAACAAAACCTCTTGATAATGTGAGTAAAAATGGGATGGATTTGATATGGGCTGATTATGGGCCTCATTATGTGAAAGTAAGAAAACTTTGTAATCTTGAACTTTTCACTCCAAAGAAACTTGAAGCTCTTAGGCCCATTAGAGAAGATGAAGTTACTGCCATGATTCACAACATTTACACAGATTCTAATAAGCATTGTAAGTTTCCTTTCAATTTTACGTCTATCTACCTTGAAGTAACTTCAATCATGCCGTATGTGAAGTTAGGCTCGATAACTTCAATTTTGACTTATTTTTCTAAAGTTTAAATATTGAACCCGTCTTTGTGTTCAGGCAATGTTAGTAAAACTTTGATGCTAAGGGGCTACTTGGGATCAGTATCATTCAACAATATAACAAGGCTAACATTTGGAAAAAGATTTATGAACTCAGAAGGTGAAGTTGATAAACAAGGTGAAGAACTCAAAGCTATAGTAACAAATGGGATTAAAATAGGAGGAAAATTAAATTTGGGAGAATTTGTACCATGGCTACGTTGGGCATTTAAAGATGAAGATGAAGCTCTTGAGGCACAAGATAGACATTTGGAGAAATTTACAAGAATTATAATGGAAGAACACACAATTGCTAGGAAAATAACTGGGGAAACTAAACAACACTTTGTTGATGCTTTGCTTACTCTACAAAAGGAGTATGATCTTAGTGATGACACTGTTATTGGCCTCCTTTGGGTAAGTATATTTTGATAGTAAGTTTAACTTTATACAATAATAATAGCGTACACTGACAATATTGTAAAATCATGTAGGATATGATAACAGCAGGGATGGACACAGTAGCCATAACAGTTGAATGGGCTATGACAGAACTTGTAAAGAATCCAAGAGTTCAACAAAAGGTTCAAGAAGAACTAGATCAAGTTGTTGGATCAGATCGAATCGTAAACGAAACAGATATTTCCAAACTCTCCTATCTACAACATGTTGTCAAAGAATCTTTAAGATTGCACCCTCCAACTCCACTAATGCTGCCTCATATGGCAGGTAACAATGTCAAAGTGGGTGGTTACAACATTCCAAAAGGTTCAATTGTACATGTTAATGTTTGGGCATTAGGTCGTGATCCAAAAATTTGGAAAGAGCCATTGCAATTTTGGCCAGAAAGATTTATGGAAGAGGATGTTGACATGAAGGGACATGATTATAAGTTATTACCATTTGGTGCTGGTAGACGTATATGTCCAGGAATGAACCTTGCAATTAATTTGGTCACATCTATGTTAGCTCATTTGTTGCACCATTTTGTTTGGTCACTGCCTAATGGTGTTAAGGCTGAAGATGTTGATATGATGGAGAGTCCTGGCACAGTAACATATATGCAAACTCCATTACATGTTGTTCCTACTCCTAGGTTACCTCTAAACTTATACACACATGTCTGAATAAACATGAAAAATTATTTTATTTAACTTTTTACTATTAGACACTGTGGGTAAGAAGAATAAGGGGGTGATCAACATGATCATCGAATCAAACTCACACAATTATTAGTACCACTAAATTATTCACATCTTATGAAATTGTAACACCTTTCTAGAATAAAATGTATCCATTATTTTATTTATTTATACAAGTATATATTGAGCTTCAAAATTTACTTTGTTTCTTTTAAGAATGTATGTTCTAATGTTTCATAAGGGCAAACATTGGAAGAAATAGTACTATTACAAGTAGCATATGCCTTAAACTCAATTATTATTATATATTAATTAACTTTATATAGATCAATGTAATAACTCATAAACTTAAATCTATGTTATAATGAGAAGTCATAATAAGTCTCCACAGAGTTGATCAAAAAATTTAAATTGTGCATGACGATAAATACACATAGCAATAAGAGCCTATGGTTATTCACATTGAATAATGTTCAAACATGTAAATTAAAAAATATAATTTAATGCAAGAACCAAATTAGAAGGAAGAAAGCAATATTTAACAAATCAAAAACACTTTCGCAATAGTCTAATCAATTCATATTCGAAAAAGAGACTAGAAACGAACATCAATACACCGTAGCATTCATGCACCTTCCGATCTCAAAGCATCAACACAAGCATATTGCACTTGATCGGAATCGAGCCACTCATTTGACATGCCATGCCTCGATCTCTTCCTAAAACAACTTGACAAAGCGTTTTCAATCCAGCATTCCTCAAATTAACTGTGTAACATATAATCCTCCTCCAGTTTCTCAACATCGTTTGCAATTCCCACGCCATTCAACAAAAACTCCGTTAGGGAGTCAGGTATATAGTCACAATAAAGAAGTTGAAAGATAAGGACCAACACAAAGTTGTAGAGTTGCAACAGGGTTGTGTTGGTATCTTAGGCCTCCACTATACTACTATGAGTCGATTGAGACGTCTTCGATGGACTGTAACAAACTCAATAATAACCAAGGGAATTTTTGTAGTATTGGAATCACTGACTGGAATTACAGGAAAATAACAACTGTAAGGAAGAACAATTAAGAAGAAGAAGATAGAGATGAGATACAGAAGAAGATAAAAGATGAGAGTAACAGACAACTTCTTTCACAATTTCCATAAGTCCAATTTGCTCTCCCAAGTCGTATTTATCAACCCGAATCCCAAACATAGTCTGGCCCAATTGCTTGTTCTCAGCCCAATAGGTCTTGCCAGCCCAACAACTATTTGTGTGATCTTGGTATTCCTATTGGGTTAGACTTGGTTCATAACAATACTCTCGTCCTCAATAAGAACCTTGTCCTCAAGGTTCGAGTAGAGCCACACGGACAATATAATATTGAATCTTCCAAGACTCAAGTGTGTGTAGAGAGCTGCAATAGTGGTGCGAAGTATAAACCCAACATTGTCAACTTGCATAATTGAGGAAACAAATTCATTGCCTTCAAAAGAATTCCATATTACCAAGAATCATACAAAAGCCACAACTCTAAACAATTTCATCTGCTCTCTTTTGCCAAGCCAAGCAATTTTCAATACCTCTTTTATATTAACAGAATCATGAGCAGAAGTAATACATGTTATTATTTCATAGCAATAAGATTGTTGGAGATAGGAAAATGATTCAGGATCCCTCAATCTACACTTCTCGTTTACCTCCATAGGTGTTTCACAGAGAAGGGAGAGATAATGATGTTTCTGTTGAAGAATTATAGCAAGAAGGGCTTGAGAGCTTGCGAAGATAGGCAGTCTCATGGCTGCACCGGATGTTTTTCTAAGCTCTGCAAGCTGAATCTGTTGTGCTACAGTGCGCTCTTCAACAAGTTTATGGCCACCGAAATGGGCAAGATAGCACATAAGTCTCGTAGTAGTTATAAACTTCCCCCAACTACTCAAGATAGAATTACTTTTACTCTTCTCGAGCATTGACTTGTGAACAACATAAGCATCAACAATTGAAGCACCTTTCAAAAATTCAAGCTCACTTTCAATCTCTACAGCATAACTAGCTGGTACACCTTGAGCGCCAAAGAAAACCATGATCTCCTCAAGCGTAGAGAAATTACACAACTCCTGCTCAATTGAGTCTACCATAGTCTTGATGCCGCCTTGTAGACATGCTAAATAAGTAGATACAACATGCTCAACTATTTTTTTTCGTGAACAGACATCACCTCCTATTGCTGCATACCTTACCTTACTCTTTGGAGCTTGGAGAACAAAATTTAGTTGTGCTAGTAGTTGTTGCAGGAATCGAAATAATTTGGGAAGACATATAATATCCAGAGGTGCAATTGATTGTATCTCTCTCGATGAAACTCTTTGGGAACTGTCCTCAAACACACGGTTCACCTCAGCGCATGTATCATCCACTTTTAATTCCATCACTACCATCTTGTATGCAATTGCCCACTTAGCAAAAGTGTCCCGAGAATTAAAATTCAAAGAGGTAACTGCTGTCAATGCAAAGACAAATAGCAAAATTGGAGAATGCATGCACCTTTGTTGTCCGGGATCCCACACTTGAGTGACGGAGTTAGCATAAACAATGAAGCCAAAAGTACCAGTAGAGCCCAACAATAATGGTGGCTTCGTGTTCACTGTACCTATGAGAGCCTTAAACTTGAAACTTATACCCGGATCCCATATACAAAGATATGTTGCAGTTCCATGAATAGCGGCAATATCACCATGATTAAATAAAAATTGACACAAAATATTGCGAGCACTGAATTCATCACTAAACTTTCCATGCTCCACAACAAGCAATCCATCCGAAGGCAAGTTACTTCGTGGACTGCTATGCTCGCTCTCCATAAAAAAAACATCAAGATATAGCTTCTCAATTGTCTCAGGCTCCACGAGAAACTCAGCAAGAGATTTGTCGTCAAAGGTCTCAAATTCAATTTTCTGCTTACTCAAGCCACGATCCAAAGACTTAGCAGTAACATACCTCTTTGACATATCTTTTGGGGAACCTTCATCGAGCAGTTGGACTTCACTGTGTTTAGGATCTGATGCTTGTTCATCAAGCATTTTGAATGGAGTATCGGGTTGCACCTTTGCGACTACAATGGGGCAGTAACTATGAAAACATTTGTCGAACTCCTTAGGCGACTGAACATGGTTCAAATCAGCTACAACGATAGAGGCGGGAGAAGTTTCTGCCACTTCTTTGGTGAAAACTCCATTAGACATTTCATCGAACACATAGTCCACATGACCTGAATGGTCAGGGATAGATGTGTCTAACAGTTCTGGATGACCCTCAATATAATCCACAGGGCTTGAGTTTTCTGCGGTTGAAGGAGACGCCATCTCTCTGCTACAGACTGTAGGAGTACAAATCCCAGTATCTTCTACTACAACCTGTTGAGATGTAAATGCATATTTGTCCTCGATCTTCTGAAGCAAAGCGAGAATACTGGTAATTTGAGCATCCACCCCAGAAGACTCTGTATAGGTTACTTTCTGAAAACGCAATGCTAATTTTTCCTTGAAATGATTCCAATCAAAAAACTGTTTGTTGCGAAACAACCAACGGAACCACTCGAGGGCCTCACCATCGAGATATAAGGAAGGAAGAGGTAGCCAATATTCCTCAGAGAAGCCCAGAAAAGTGAAATATCGTTCTGCCCTAGAAATCCAGTCCTCTGGATCAGCGTTGCCATTAAATCGATCTAAAACGACAACTTCCATTAGAGTACGTCGATGAAAGCACCAATGTAACAAACTCAATAATAACCAAGGGAATTTTTGTAGTATTGGAATCACTGACTGGAATTACAGGAAAATAACAACTGTAAGGAAGAACAATTAAGAAGAAGAAGATAGAGATGAGATACAGAAGAAGATAAAAGATGAGAGTAACAGACAACTTCTTTCACAATTTCCATAAGTCCAATTTGCTCTCCCAAGTCGTATTTATCAACCCGAATCCCAAACATAGTCTGGCCCAATTGCTTGTTCTCAGCCCAATAGGTCTTGCCAGCCCAACAACTATTTGTGTGATCTTGGTATTCCTATTGGGTTAGACTTGGTTCATAACATGGACATACTCAATTCCACTGATCCAATTCGTTACTACCTCAGGATTACAAGTCACCGTCGTTAAGATTTGGTCACTAAAAACTTATCTGAATCGTCAGCGTCCATGGCTAATAAAGAGAACCAAATTTAGAATTTGAACACAACTTTTGAGATCAGTCAAAAATGATCATAACATGCATAATTGAAGATAAGACAATAAAAGCTTGAATAGAACAAAATATGGTATGTAGGACTCACTAGTGATTCTGGACACACTAACTTTGGTCCCTTTGCTTCCAAGGTACTCTTCTTGCACTTGCGGAATCCGTTGTGCTGATTTCGCAAGGTGAAGAGAACATTCATCTAGCTCAATCACTTGCAGTGTTAAAATATGTTCTGGGATCTTTTTTAGCTCCCAGCACCGGGATAAACAGAGGCGCTCAAGGGCAGGAAAGTTTTCGTCGGTAGCTATCCACTTGGTGAATCTTATGCAGTCAAGTGACAAGAACTTTAAGAGACAGAACCCTCCAGCAACAGGTTTCCACTCATCACCAGCACATGCATAGTTTTTCAGTTTGAGTGCCTCAAGTAAGGCAATGTACCAACAATGTCCATAGCTTCCCATGGAAAACGTGGTCTGACTAATGTCAGCTTCTTTAGGGTTGGTGGAAAAATATTTTTTCTAAGAAAACGGCGAGGGGGTAACCCACGCAACAATCTCTCCTTACAAGACTCACTGACATCATCAAATTTAATTTGAACTGCCTCAAGGCCTTGAGCTACAAGCAAACAGGAAAGATCAGATGATGGACTACTGATTCCCTCTCCTTCATCATACCGAAATCCCCAGCTTCTTCAAGTTAGGCATACTTGCAAAGATTTCATTTGTACACTGTTTAGAAGAAACTCCATTTATAGTATGTAGATAACTGTATGTTTCATTTGAACGGATAGCATAATCCGGGAACATGGAGGACCTCTTTTTTTCCCAAAGTGAAGGCTCCTTAATTGTGGCAACATCGAAATATCCAAAGATATAAACGAATAGTCATAGCGAGAAGAGCCCATATAAACAATCAAACTCTGCAGATTATGCAGTTTGGGAATATGAGGAAATGCAGGCCTATCTCTAATTTCCAAGGATAGATATCTTAAATGCACAAAATAGGATGCACATTACTCTCATCAAACTGCAAATTCTGAAGCCAAATAACCTATCTATGTTCAAATCTTTGACCAACATTTCACCAGAATAGATGAAAGTAGGTATTTTTCATTAGATCAAAGGGATAAGAGCTTGTCGCATCAAAGTCACATATTGATTGGACAATCGTCCGATAACATTCCTTTGGACACACCTGTCTGGAGCGCGGTGATACAAATAGGAAGTTTTCCCTTTGAGTTTCTCTCAAGCACAACTCATGTAAGAGATCATGCATTTTCACTTCTCCGCAGAAATTAAGTCTGCTTATGAAAACCAAATTTCTAACGATAAGTTCATGTAAACATCCTTCAGCTACGCTTTCCAAACTTGTATCAGCATAGAAATCCCTCTGCAATCCATAGCTCAATTAATCTTTTCACATGAACCTCAGGAAATACCCCAAAATATAGAAAGCAAGCTTTTAGGTGCCGGGGTAGATTGTGGTAACTTGAAGCAAGGACCTTTTCACATTGCTGATGTGAATCTTCAAACAATGCTGATTTGACATTTTGTTCAACTTGCTGCCATCTATCTAGTGCATTGTTGCATTTGGATAGAAGCCCAGCAACTACAATAATTGTTAAAGGCAGGCCCTGACAACTGTTAGCAATATTTTTCCCAATTTCGACAAATTCGGGAGAGAGTTGTTCTTTCACAAGTTCCCAACTTTCAGTTGAACTTAAAGGAGTCATTTGATAAGTAAGATTTAACTTCCTTTGTAATCAGGAAACTTATATCATCCCAAGCATTGGTGCTCCATATATCATCAATGACAATTAAGTATCTGCGTCTTTGCAATTTCTTTTTGAATTCTGCTGCTAGGTCGCCCATCACTTATTTTACAATCCTTTTCAAATTCTGCTGCAAGTGATTCATCAACAAGCTCTAGGAGCATTTTTCTAATACAATATTCTCTTGACATAGTAACCCATGCCCGAATTTCAAAATGAGCTTCAATTATAAAAGTTTCTAAAAGTGCTTGCAACGAACAGACCAAGGGATTTAATCTGTGCTTGTGCATATTTGTGAAGAGAATTTCGAGTGTCAGAAGAGAGCCATATCTTACCTCTCTTTTTGCCTTTCCCTACATATCTCCTAAACAATTGAGACTAATATCTCTTTTTGAAATGACAAGTGCCACAAGAGTTTCATCATATTCCCACACACACAACAACAACTACTCCACTTATAGTAGTAGACATGGTATATAAAAAGAGTAGTTAGTTATCAATCAAAAATGAATTTTAACATCAATAGTAATGTACAAACAGAGCAACTGAAAGGTGCTTGACAAAATGTGTAACAGACATTTGCAAGTTAAGACAAAGAGGTAGTATATAAAACACCACAAAGCTCGATTTTTGTCCTCTAAAGTGGGAATGAGTTATTTGTCTTTCAAAGTAGAACCAAACCATTGGTGGAAATGAAGTCAACTACTTGTTTATCCTTCAAACGAAGGATGGTGTATTATTATCTAACCTATAAATTTGATCGCTTTCATCTTTAAGTTTTTTAATACTATATTTTTAAAATATATAATACTATTAGTTTTTAAATTTTAATTTAATTATATATAAACTTTACCGTGCTAATACTTTTTTTTTAGGAATTTTCAATGTAACACGTTTGAAAATTCTAGAAGATTAAAGCAAAAACAAAAGAAAAATTAATTGAAACGCCAAATATGATATCGATAACCACTTGAAGAAGTGTTACTCAAAAACAAGATAGATATAAGATTTAAATTTTTATCTTCACTTCCAACCAATATCGTGATACTTTGAATGTTGATTCACACCTCTATTTAAGTATTATTTTCAAACTATAACACTAGTATATATGATCTTAGAGAGGGGAGCACCCCCCCATGTTATTTGTCCTCCAAAGTGTTACGGAACCATTCTTGGTAATGAAGTTACTCAAGTTATTTATCCTCCCAAGAACTCTTTGTAAAAATGAAGTCACTTTTGATACAGAGTTATTTATACTCTAAAGTATGACTGAATCATCCATCAAAATAAAGTCACTTTTGATATTGAGTTATTTATTATTCAAACTTCAAATTAGAATTTTTTGATATAAATGTAAATGCTTTATTGTTAAAGTGTGTACCACATACAATAAAAAGGAAAAAATAAATCCTACATATATTCTCACGGGGTATTCACTTTCCTCTTGTGCATGTTTACCGTAATTATCTCACATATAAATGATACTCTTGTATACATGTTTTTTCCATTTACAATTACATAGAACTTAAAGTCATACTTTATTATTCAATTTTTTTATATAATTGCTTGAATTATCAATTCTAAAATTTAATAAAGAAAAAGAATTCAGTTTCGAATTTTAGTTTTTTTTTTTTACAAAATAGTAATAGAAAATAAGAAAATGTTTGAATGGGGACCCAAAAGGATCGATACACAATCAGTCGATTTGTTATTTATCATCTGCACCGTGTTCTTTCTTTTTACGTTATTTGATAGAATTAAAAAATATGTGAGATATTCTTTTCTTGATGAATAACAGTGACGTCATAATGAACTATTCACGAAAGGATGACGATTGACATAACAAGTGTCACACATGCAAATCTTATTCATGCATGTGAGATACTTGTTGGTCATGCAAATATCATTCATGCATGTGCAACATGTGTCTTTTATAGCGCATTATACACATATTACATATGTCGACACACATTTCTCAACCACTTTATTGAGTATAAACACCTCCTAATTATAAAATAATTATTTAATTCTTCACTTTTCATCAAAGTAAAAAAAAATTACTTATTTATCTTTAAAATTATACCACCCTTAATCAATATTCTGTAGTTAGATTTTTCACTTATTATCTTCAATTTAATCACGTGAAACATAGAGTAACCAATAAACTCCAAAAATCTTCCTAAATTTACTCATCAGAACCTTTTCATTTTAATTAATTATACATTGACTAGACAGTCTCTCTTGGGAATTGCGACAGTGTTTGACCAGTAAATTAATTAATTAATCTTTGTTCTTATAATATATGATGATTAGTTATAGGCAGCCTTTTGATTAATGAGAATATATATGTATGACACTTTTTACATAAAAAAAACTAAAGATATAATTAATTAAACATTAAATATCTTTGACGGAATAGATTGATTATTCCTTCAACTTAGATTCAATTAATTGAACATTAAATATTTTTGACAGAATACACTAATAACCCCTTTAACTTTCATGGTATTTTATACATTCAAATAGATATTTTTAATTCAAATTTTAAAAACTTTTTATTTATATTCTCAGATACTCAATATAATTTCATAGACAACAAATTCAAACTTGTTAGAACTGAGATTGATAGATACAATTAAAGAATATAACATATTTCAAGTGGTTACTATGCGCTTGTAAAATGCACACATAATTTTCTTTAAAATATTTTATCACATAATTAGATGCTTAATGATAATAGATCTTAATTAAAGGGTCTGAAATGAAATTTACATATAAATATAAGGACTGTCGATATATTCCGTCTAGATATTTTATCAAAAAGGATCGCAATCGAATATATCAATAATTGAGGGACCAAAAATGTACAGTAGTGAAAAGTTTCCTTTGTAAAAGCAAAAAACACAGAGGGCTTCTCGTCCAGTGTTGAAGCGTTAAACTCCAAATATGGGAATCTCTCTTATGCTTTAAAACCACACAAGAATCTCTCATAAATCTCTTCTTCATCAATTTTCTCTAAAATCTCCGGTACATATATCTTCTACTTTCTTTTTTCACTTTGTAAACAGAGAAAAAACTTAATTTTTGGTTTTTGAATCAGCTGAAATGGTGAATTTTTCCCCCAAATTCTTAACTTTTCGTTGTTTCTGGATTTTCGGGTAATGTAGGATATCTGATATAGATCAAAATTGATTGTTGCATTGATCACCGAAAAAATTCAGGTATGTTTTATGGTTTTGAATTCTTTTTGGTGTTTTCTTACTTGTAATAAGTTATGAAAATCGCAAAGAACTCATTTTTATTTGCATGGAGTTTATTGGGTGCAATTGAAGATTTTATTTCAAAATTGATAGGCGAAAAACATGACCTAGCTAATCTCCAGTTGCAGAAATTGACTCCAGAGAGAAAAAATGCACTAAAATTCTTGTTAAATGTTTTGTCTTCCATTTGATTTGGACTTCTATTGTATGAATTGCATATTTCCAGTATTGGTTTGGGAAAATGACAAAAGTACCTTTCTGCAAAGAAGGGAGAAGGGGAAGGCACCTAGTGCTGCATTTCTTGAGCTGTTTTTGCAGCTAATACTTTATGGACTTTCAGAAAATTATATATGTTAAAACACAACTAGAAAAAACCTATACTTTATTTGAATCTACTTTCTCCAAAGCCTCTTTCTTTGTTTAAGTGTCTCCATAACCATTTCATAATTAAACTCTGATTATGGAGCTTCTTACTCCATCCTCATTAGAGCCCACTTGTGGGATTACACCGGGTATGTTGTTGTTGTTGTTGATGTTGTTGTATTCCACCTCGTTGTTTATTTAGCATAACTGATTCCCACTTGATTAGTTGGATCTTTTTCTCGTTATCTTTCCACGAAAAAGTTTCTTCTAGTCTGATACAACTTCTTGATCACCTATTTCTCTTCTTGCACTTTTTCAATTACCCCCTACCAAATCATTTGCGACGTGCAACTACTAACTAGGGGCATTCCCAATTTTTTGGTCGTAGGAGTACTAACTTGACACCTCAGATTTTCGACCAACTCCTGTAGATTCTGTACATTCACTGGATAGATGCAGCTCTTTATCAAGTTAGTACCTAGTCCTGATACCATCTTAAAAACCAGTAGAATCACCCTCAGGTACCTTAATTGTTGTTTCTCAGCCTCACACATGAAAATTGTACATGTGAGATTTGAATAGGTGTCAATTGTGAGTTGCCCACTGTAAAATTGCTATCTACCTGTAGGAAATAGCCTTATTCAACATTTGTTACCTCCATCACCAAAATAAAAAGGAAAGGCGAAAGCGGGTCACCTTGTGTTAAATCTCTTTGCACATGGAAGAAATCTGAAGGAGTGCCATTTATTAAAACTTTTGTTTTTGAGTTTTCGGTGTGAGATTTGATGGGCCAACTTTTGCTTTGATGATTGCTCCGTTCTATGTGGAGCTTTAATGGTAGTATTTCACGTTTCCCTTCTTGTGTTTTGTAGGGTGCTGATTTATTCTTCTTGCTGAACAATTTGGAGTTCTTTTTCAGGCTTACCTTGAGAAATGGTAAATTTATCTTGTTTCTCGATTCTCTAATAGTGTGCAATTGGTCTTATATATCAGAAAAGAAAGTATATGGTCTCTTTAATCATAGTTTTCATAAATGGAGGAAAAGCATCTATACTTTGTTTGAATGTCTTGTTTCTATACTGTGCAGGACAAAAATCTTTCTGGAGAAGATAATGATGACATTGACTGGGATACTGAAGACGAACTTGAAATACAGGACACAGTATTTTCCTCATGCACGGATTTAAGAACTACTGGGCAGCATGTTGTTTGTTGCGATGGGGAGGTAAATGCTTCAATTCTATATTAATACTTAATGATATTTCTTGTCAAGGACATCTTTTTGGAACCAAAAAGAAAAGAAGAAGATAGTTCATAACATTGCATCTCAACTTGGTCTGTTTTGGTCTTCTCTTACCTGAAGGCGAGCTTGTCATCAGTACCCTTCCGGTCCAAGTTCATTCAGCAGTTTGTAGTGATGGGGTTTCCAGAAGAATCTATTGCAAAAGCAATAGAGCAAAACGGTATTTGAATTTTCCAAGTCTTTATACAACTAAAATTTTGATTTTTCAACTATGGTATTTATGTTATTTGACTTGAGACGCAGGAGAAAATTCAGATTTGGTGCTGGATTCTCTTTTGACTTTCAAGGTGCGTAATGTTTGCCTCATTGTTTTGCAAACTGCTCATTTTAGATTTCGTAACAGGATGTTTGAGAGAATGAAGAAATTCTTGTTCAATGCACCCATCCTTTGGCAACCACTTACTCTTCTAATTGGTGCCTATATATGCCACCACTTGCCTAAGATGGTCTAGCGACACATGTTTACTTGTTCAGAGTAAAATCTAGATCAATCAAGGTTTTAAATGGAGATGATGACTCCTATTAGGATCCAGTAAGAGATTGTGAGATGTGAATGCTGGATTCCTAGGTGTTGACTGTGCGATCAATGATGCTAATTGTTCTTTTTCTGATCTGCACAGTTTTGATAGCAAGCTTGAATTGTGTTAAGAATATGCATGAGTTTTATCTCTCTCCATTGTAATGACGATTTTCTTCTGTCCTTTCATTTTTTTTCTCAAGTAATGGCCCTCTAATACCAGCAAACCCCTCTATCTCCAAAAAAAAGAAGAGAATAATCTTTGTTTTTGCAGGCCCTTGATGACTCTCCTGAAGAACAGCCCAGTGTTATCCCTCTGCTAGAACCCTCCATTAGTTCTGATGATAGCGCTTCTGAATACAACGAGAACGTTTTGGATGATGTTAAAGAGGAAGATAGTTGGTCTTCTGACTCAGACAACTATATAGTATGTTATCCTCAGCCATACACCATTCTCCATTTTTCTTTTCAATGTCTAACTGTGACATAGAAGTTAGTGAATCTGGTTTCTCTTTGTTCAAAAAAATTCATTTATTCATTTTTCTGATCAAGCACTTCTTTTAATCTCTGCAACACATTATTTATGTTATTCGATGCGGTGATTGGTATTTTTGAATACCCATGGATTCTTCTCATACTAGATTTTATGACTAATATGAGGTGGTTTAGTTTTACAAATTTGTGGTGAAGTACCAACAAAATTAAGGGTATCTGTGATTTTCAATAGTTATCTTTGACAGTCGTCAGGCTCTTCCTGTTGGAGGAAACACAGGATAATTCCTTCTTTTTCCTTTTTTGATTTGATAATTGTGGGGACAAAGAAGTGGTTTGTTTGGATATAATCTCTACAAATGAAGAAATAGTCACCTGTAAAGGTAGTGCTGAAAGTTGGACGAGTGATTCAAAATTATTCTTAGCTGCTCACTATTTTTTGGGGCTTAAAGGACATTTTTCTCCATATATTTATGCATCAACTAATACTTCTTTTTAGCATTTAAGATATTGCTGGTCCTGAATCCTGTTATTAGTTTTCTGGGCACAACTATGTAAGGCTTTTCTGACATTTTCCTTTTAAAATGTGTGGTAGAATTCTGTTAAGCAGTGCTACTTGAATGACGAGGGCAGTTCTTTGTCTGAAAAAGAAAAGATGTTATTATTCCTGGCAAATATGGGATATCCAGCGGAAGAGGCCTCCGTAGCAATGGATAGATGTGGTAAGTATATTATTTGTCCTCTACATTACTAATGTTAGCTAAATCTTTTAGTTGATTTGACAATTAGAGGGTGTTTGGATTAACTTATTTTTAGTAGCTTTTTGACTTTTAAGCTCTTTTATTTTTGGACGTGTTTGGGAAAGACTAAAAGTG
>JAJOOO010008882.1:0-15751 GCA_029582685.1 Solanum piurae
TATTATATTATTATTTTTTATTTCATTTATATTTTCTTATTTCATAAAACAAATTCTTTCTAAAACATTCACCATATATAATTCATATTATTTCCTTTTATAGTCGTTTAATATAAAATTATTTTGTACCATAATTTTTTAAATAATATAAATTGCTAGCAAATATTATACATTATACATAATAATGGATAATACAAATAAAAGTGAAATACAATTAAATAAACATTACATAATTGAAAAAATTATTTTAAATTCTACATAAATATTCAACTTTCAAGATCACTACAGTGCTCCCATAAATGCTCTATTAATGCATTACGTAGTTCAAAATGAGCAATGTTTGCATTTTTAATTTTTGTGAAGGTTAATTGTAGTTATATCTAATTATAATTTATAGTAGAATTAAATTTATTTATTTATTTTTTAAAAGTCATATATAGAAAAATTAATTTATAAAAAAGCTAAATTTTATATATAAAATTAATGTTATAAAAATATTACATAAAAAATAATTAAATATACAAGAGATTTAATTAAAACATATCATTTATATAATGTTTAATTAAAAGTTTGTATAATGAAATAATATTAAAATATTAAAAAAGTGAATTGGTGTGATGAATAGTGTTACACCAAATTTGGTGTAACACTATTCACACACCAAATTTGGTGTAAAAATTGGTGTGGGTTGGAGCTCAAAATACCAAATTTTACATCAAATTTAGAATTTGGTGTAAAATTTGGTGTTGGGTTGGAGATGGTCTTACGAGTGTATAACAGTGACTAACATGGATTGTGGTGTGGTGATAGACTGCTCCACCCTTAATCAGAGGTCTCATATTTGAGTTTCGAATATGATTTTTTTTTGAGAGGGTCATCTCTGAATTTGTCCTACAATGCGTGATTCGAATTTAATCGAGACTCTAATACAAATTTCAAACTCCGAATGAGAAATAAAATAAAAAGTGAAAAAAATGTGCATAATAGTGAAATTGAATGATACTGTAATCTCGAGGAACTATTTCGTTCATTTACTAGGCAATTAATATTGTTCATCAAATCCAAATTAAAGTCAACTTTTTGAAATGTGGACCAAATGTGTGGAAAATAGCAATAAATTGGGTACACATATCCTAAATGTAAAAAGTTTGATATACATATATTGATAATGCTAAATGATCAGAAAATTTGGTCAGAATTTGTCAGAAATTTAAAAAATCAATAATATTCTTTTTATTTTAAAATAAATTATTTTTATCATTTTTAATTAAAAAATATTAAAATTAAAAGGGTAAAATTATTCAAAAAGATAAAATAACATAGTGTAAAATATATATTTTTTCTAGCCAAAAGGATATATATATACTAATTTCTTCAATTTTTGTCTTTAGAGGCTTGCATGGAAAAATTAAGAATGCACCATTCATATATGGTGTTTAAATTTTATATACTAATAATACAAATTTTTTTATATTATTAATAGAATTTAAAAGAGTAACATATGTTCATATAAGTTTATTAATGACACAGTGTGATGGTCATCTTTTTCTTTTTTAAATCTCAAGATAATATGCAGTTGCTATTGCCTTGTCATCGTTTTTGTCTTTCGAATTAGAACTTTGTGATAAACATTTTGAATACTGAATAAACCTTTCGCTATATAGGCTTTATTTTATTTTGAATATTTAATGATAAGGGTATAATAAGCATAAATGAGGAGTACTCTCTCCGATTATTTTTATTTGTCAATTATATTCAAAAATAAATATCTATTTTTACTTATCTAATTTAAAAATTCAAGAAATGATTTATCAACTTATATCTATTACATCCTTTATTATTATTTGTAATTTATTTCTCTATAATTGAGATGACTTATAACAATTAAAGATGAGATAGAAAGAATATAACTTTATATAATAGCTCTATTTTTTATTTGTGAGCCAAAGATGCATTCAATTATATATATTGCTATTTATTAATTCTTTCGATCAGAAATAGCTTCTTTCGAAGTTAGGTATGATAATAGTATGTCAAATTACATACGAACAAATAAATATGGACGGAAAGAGTATTTTATAAATATGCCCTTCCTTATATCAGTATAATATAATTTTATTTCCATTTTCAACATGTAAGAAAAGGACAAATATCTACGAAAACATAAAATAAATAAATAAATTTCCAATTATTTAAAAAAATAATAAATTGTGTGTGGAGGCGATAATACCAAAGAGAAAATATTTGTTATGGACAAAAATATTCTAAATAATATTCAAACTATTTTCTAGTACTTCACAAATTACAGGACACTCAAGTGAAACACTTCTTTTGCCACTTTGTCATTTTCACCACATCAAGATTTGGTCTTTTCTTTAGTCACATGCAAACTTCAAATCATACACTACCTACTTTTGTCTACATTAACATTTGAAATTGTTTCTTTTGTACTTGGCGGTGGTTTGATAGCTGAATAATTATTTTTTTATTAATATTAACTTACATAATGTTTGACAGATAAATAAGAAATAATGGGTCGTTTGGTTATTGGTTAGAGTTATGCAGGTATTAGTTATGCAGGATTTAGTTATGCAGGTATTAATTATGCAGGATTTAGTTATGTAGGTATTAGTTATGTAGTGTTTAGTTATGCAGGGTTTAGTTATGCATGTATTAGTTAGTTATGTAGAGAAGAGATCACAATGCATAAATTATTAGCTATTAAATATTGAATTTATTGTAAATTAATATATATATATTACAAATAAATAAGTAAGCAAATAGTATAAATTCTCCCATTTTTTGAATAAAAAGTGAAGAAAAAAAATTTCCCTCTATACTTAATTGGGACCGCTATTTTTTCATTTTGTTGTTTTTTTATGTTTATAACTTATAAAAATAAAATACGATTAATATATTTTAAGTACATCATAATATCCTATTTTATATGATGTAAATATTCTATTAACATGTTGTATATATTGTTTATACATTTTTAATATACCAAATATATAAATTCACACCCTAAACAAAATAATAATACATGTTAATTAAATAAGTGGAATATATTTAATAATCTATAACCTTAATGTATGATTAACATATGTGCCAGCAAAATATTTACAATTCAATTTGTTATATCAATAAAATATTACATTTGGATTTCAAATGAAAACAGGAAAAAAAAAGTTGTTCGTGAATTAAAAAAAGTTAGGAAAATAATATAGTTAGGTAAATTTTTCAATAAAAAAATTAAAAATAAATCAATAGGGGTAAATGTGTAATTTACTATTCTGATACATGTATAATTAATATCTGCATAACTTATTCCACATTCTACCCTGCATAACTTATACATAGATTCCCTCATAAGTTATGTTGGTATTAATTATGTAGGAGTACAAAAAACACAACCAAACACCGCATAATATTAATACATGAATAACTTTTATATAACATTTGAAATCCTATCAACCAAACATGGTATAAGTTATATTTACTTTTCCACCTAATACAAAACTTCTATAAACATAGTAAAACTAATGCAACTATTTATACATGAATAAAATACAACTTATACGGTAACCAAATGGCCCCTAAGTTATTTGTTTATATAATTAATATGAAATTTGATTGGTATTTCTGTCAGATCTTTTCATATTAGTTGATCACTTTTCATTTTGTATTGCGTTTAAGAAATCATAAATAATAAGATAATTCTACCAATTTATTCCCTTAAAAAACTTCTTGGAAATTTTACAACAAATGTGAATACTTTCAATAAGAATTAATTGCAAGGGTAATATAGAAAAAAAATGATGCTTTATTCTTTAAGTAAGGTGGACAACTAATATGAGACAATTATTTTTAGCGTAATGATCAACTAATATGGGACGGAGGCCGCAGTAATTTAAAAATTCACATAATTAATACATGTATAAGTTATGAGGAGATCTATGCATTATTTTATGCAGAATAAAATGTGGAATAACTAATACATGCATACAATAATACTCCTACATAAATTCACTCATAACTAATCTCTACAAATCATTAGCACGTGCATAACTATAATCAGCTACCAAACAACCCCTTAACTCTTACAAGTTATTTTTTACTCCATCCGTTCACTTTTACTTTTCACTTATTCCTAAAATAGATTTTCATTTTTACTTGTCACTTTTGACATATCAAGAAGAGACAATTATTTTTTCCCCCATGTTTTACCCTTAACATTAAATAATATTCTAATACTAAACATCAATTAATAGGGGTACTGTGGTAAACTAACTATATCAATAACTGTTTTCTTAATGGGCGTGCCAAGTAATACAGTGACACGTAAAAATGAACGAATGGAGTATTATATTACATTATTAGAAATAAGTCAATTTCCGATGAATGTTCCATTAGTAAATAACTTGTTGGAGATATTTACGACAAACTTTTTATTGAAATATAATTTTTTTGATGGATTTTCGACGAGTCCAACAGAGTTCTCTCTTTTGGAGTTGTAGTGAGATCCTGCTTTCCGGATCGTCATTAGTCTCCATCTATTATTTAAAGTCTTTAACTATCTTTTCGAAAATTTGAGATGTATTTCAAATTCTAGAAATGTATTATATGCTCTTTATACTTATGCTATCAGGTTTGAGATATAATTATTTGTTATTCTTTATATCGTTTGTGGTATGACTTCCCTTCGAGAGTTGTGTATGTGTGATTCTTTCAGCTTACACATCATTTTAAAATTCTCGAAATGCATGTCATGCATCATGACCTCGACTTTTGAATCGTAATAGTAAGAGAGACGCATACGTATCACTTTCAACGAATCCCATCCTTCCCAACCTAACTTACAACACCCATTTAAATATTTCATCCGTCCAACAATAGTTGTTCGCTATACTAAAAATAATTGTCCAATTTAGAAAATCAAGAGATAAATTACCTTTTGTGTCTATTTTACCCTTGCTATTAAATATTATACTCTATATCATCTAACACATTTTTCAAAACATTAAATTTAATAAAGTCAAAGGATAATATGGTAATATCACCTTTGTTATTTATTGTTTCTTAAGGATTGTGTCAAATCAATAGTGAACAACTATTGTTGGACAGATGAAATAACTACACAAAGTAATAACAATTACAAATATCATTAATAAGATCAATTTAATAAAATACAACTCTAATTAAAATCTTATTAAATAATATGTCAAATCAATAGAAGCCAATTAAAACATATCATACAATTTTATTATTTTTTCTATACCATCCTTGAGACTAGCTTGGTACGAGAGATAACATATAACTAATCTCAAAACTAGTTTGGCATAAGACATAACATATAACTAATCTCAAAATTAATTTTAAAATAAATTTATTTTATGATTAAATTTAATTTTAAAATAATTTATTTTGAAATAATTAATTTTGAAATACATGTTGTCACATTATTTTTGGGGAGGGGGAGGGAAGATATTTTTATTTTTTTAATTTGAAAAACCAAGATTTTTGAATGACGTGTTGAACAACCAATAAGATAATGACACGTAAACATCTTAAGAGCTTGTTAAAGCATGCATGTGATTTGTATAAATAATTTAAAAAACCAAGTGCCGTAGCCTCTTTATAAATATAACACCAAACATTATATTTTTTATCATCACAATAAAAAAGAAAATAAGATAAAAATATTCTCTCTTTTTTTTTTCATAGAGAAAGAGAGAGAGAGGTGTGGGGTGAAGGAGGAAGAGGGTGCTTTTGCTTTTCTCGAGGTAATTTTTTTTTTTAAGGATTTTCAAGATTTTTTTTATTAGAAATTTTGATTTATGGTGCTTGATTTGATGTGGGTTTTTTTTATTCATTGATTTATATGTGTTTATGGTGGAAAAATCACATTTTTTTTTCAAGATTTGTTTATCTGCATTTAGAAATTATTGATTTGATAAGGCTTCGAGGGTGTTTGATTTGATGTGGGTTTTTTCTGGGGTGAGTTTTTTTTTTTGGAAAAATCACTTTTTTTTTTACAAAATCCGCAGCCGCTAACCTTTGGATAGTGTTTATGGTGGAAAAATCAGATAGTTTTTGCTCCAAGAAGATTTGAAGTGGGATTGTGTTTTTTTGATTGATTTTTGTATGTTTATGGTGGAAAAATCAGTTTTTTTTTTTTGCTTGATTCAAAGTGGGGTTTTTATGGGATTGTGTTTTTTTGATTGATTTTTGTGTATTTATGGTGGAAAGAATTGATTTTTAGGTCTAAGTATTGGTATTTATTTACCTGCATTAATATTAGTTTGTTTCATTGTTTAAAAATTGATTTTGGTGGAAAGATAAACTGCATTCACAGGGCTGCGGTAGCAACAATGAATCTCACGGAAAATTATACTGTTAATACATGGTTAAAAAGCTTCTTTATGTGTTTTATCTTTTATAGTTCAAACTTTTTTAGTGAAAATTCTAGTTCCGTTATGAGTTGGATGTAAGAATTGTTGTTTATATCGTACAGCTAGCTCTGTAATTGGTTGCAAAAAAAGAGGATGGCATCTTTAAATTTTTTATTTATTGTCCTTTTGTTTGATTCTTTGCATGCATGAGCCACTTGTGGTTTTCATTTTTGGGTGTTTGGTATATTTGTCTGATTGAGAAAGTACAATTTATTCTCTAATATTGGGTTATTTTTTCTCAATTTGAAAAGTTTTAGGGGTAGAAAGATGAAAGTTGAATTCTTTTGTGGCTGCTGGTATAGTCCAAATCTACATAATTTTATAATGAAATAAAAGTAAAAAGATTTTGACTTTTCTATAATGTGTTTGCTTAGATAAAGAAAGGATTTCATTTTTCTTTAAATCATTTAATTTGGATTTGCTTTGCTTTTTTTAAAATCTTTATGTTGGTTGTTGTGATTTTGACACATTTTTTTTTTAATCTAAATAGAAAAAAAAGTGATATATAGTTCACACGGAAACATATTCCGTGTTGGCAGGGTTCGAAAAAGGGGTATGATGTAGACAACTTACTCTAACGTAAGCATTATAGCTGTTTCTATGGCTCGAACTCGTGATATATAGTTTACATGGAAAGACAACTTAATTGTTGGTCATATTTGATTAATTTCAATGTACCCCTTTTTATGAAATTATTTGTTATAAGTACAGCCACTTTAAGTTTTGTCAAAAGTTCTTTGTATCTTATTTACCTTAGGATGGGGACATATGAATTGTTAAAGTACATAGGAATTATTAGTGTGTTACTTCAAAATTTACTATAGTGGTCCTATAGTTTGAATGGTTCCTTCAATGGGGTTGGATTAGCTTGTGTGTATCTCGACTATTATGATAACCATTTACAAACACAGATCGGGTAATTTCGTCCATGGCCCACCAAGCCTTGGCCATATAGGAAAAAAAAAAAACTCCTCTAGCACCATAACATAACGAGTAATTCCTTTCACCAAAACTTAGGTGTATGTGATGAAATCGCGTACCCCCACTGTCCCAATTTATGTGATACTCTTACCTTAGTTTTATATTTAGTAATAATTCAACTTTAAAGGGTTCATTGGTGACTTATTTTAAACAAGTTTCAAATATGTTTCTTTCTAATACTTCGTGCTCAGTCAAACAACCATCAACGGAGGGAGTAGCAATTTAACTTTAAAATGGTTATTTTATCCTTAATGAGATGATTTCTATCTGCACAAATAGTTGGGACTTATTTTAGATCAGAAGTTTCGAAAAATCTTTCGTAAAGTCTTCTGTTCTTTCTTAAACTCCGTGCCTAGATTGAGACGGTGGGAGCAAGCATTTTCTCTTAGCTAGGATATGTGATGTGTAATTTATGTTCTTTCTAGAAAAAGAAGGAATTTTGGGCTGTTATTTTTGTACTTTGTGAAATCTTGTTTGAATAATTCTTTTCTACTTACCACCACAAAAGATTTTTTATTCTCTCTCTTCTTCTATGTAAATGCCCAAGTGGACCACTTTAAGATTTTATTACTGTAGTTGTGGTGGAAATTTAATTTAATTTTGCCGTCTAATTGGTTGTTTGGTGATGTTATTAAAACTAGTTTACCTTATATAATGAATCAATTAATATATGAGGGTCTAATGGTCATAGCATATAGCTAATTGAAGTAACCTTCATTGTTGTTGAGTTGAATTATATCTTTTTTGATTAGTTGCATAAATGTTGTACTTTGTTGAATTTGAAGGATCTAGAAATAGTACAATAACGTGTCGAAATGAAAGTTACATATATACAAACACTAGGCGATTTCTTTTCATCTGTCCTGTCCTGCCCTATTCTAAGTCAACTCTAATATTAATTATTGTAACTTGATCAAGATGTTAATTGTATAAAATATGTTATTTGACTAATTATATGTCTACAACTAGTGATAAAAGCATTATTTTTTGGCATAATCGATCAGTGAGAAGATTTTATTTTGTAGGGGCCTAATAGTTTGGTGAGATGTCCATTGAGTTATTTATTTATGCATTTGAGAAATGTTTTTGTGAAGGAACTCTTATTATGTAATAGACTTCATGTTCAATTATTTAGCTGTGAAAACTGGCCTAATATACTTTAGGCGTTAGGTACAATCTACTTCCTGTTGAAGTGACGATAACTTAATGATTGATGCCAACTTTCTTGTTGCACATACATATATTAGGTTCATGTGTGTGTGTATATGAAAGGATTTCAATTCGTTCACGTTTTCTCCCTATCCGATAGAGTTGGAGCGCGGGAGGTGAGATTGAGGGTTTGTTACTATTACTTATCTCAGTTTATGCATCTGTTTTCTACATATGGTTAAGACACTGCATATGGTGTGAAATTTTAATTTAGACTTTTCATGCAGTTATAATCATATCATTGTTCATTCATGGAAATTTGTGGTTATGACTAATGTTTTCGCATTATACTAACGAGAGGCTAGAAAAAATATATAAGTAGGTGAGGTCTTAGCCTTGGTGATTTTTTTCCATTTGTCCTTGCCTATGTTGCTGATGGGATGTGACAAGTATTTCGTGGAATTAGTCGAGGAGGGTGACAGCTGGCTTGAACACCACGGTTATAGAACAAGAATCATAGGTTGTACCGACAAACAATGGCAGGGAGTTGTTGGGGAGAAACGGTGAAAACAACAACTAATGTTGAAGGAATATATTGCAAGTTTTGGACTAGAGTTATCATGATAGTGACTTGATATGTTCATTTATTAGTATTATCATTAGCTGTAATGGGCTGAAAGTGTTTGTTGCTTGCATACTGTGTGGTCCAATGTGCATGATGTGGCCTATCATGTTTCTTGCATTTCTGGCCATAATTTTTTTGTTTTGGAATTTTATGTGGACCGCGTCGCTATGGTCCTCATGTTTCTGTCAGTAGATTGAATTGTTGATTTGGTATAATTTCCCTGCCAATGATGGTTTGATCTCTAAATCAAGACCTTACATGAAAGGTAGATTAAGGAGACCACACCTCGTTCGGTCAGCGATATTTCAGGCTAGATTAGAAAATAGTAATTCAATTCTTTGATGCATTCATTTGTTTAGGAATTGAGCCTAACATACAGAGTTTGCAGGTTTGGGATTGAAGAGGCAGCGTAGCGAAAATGGGAGCTGGTGGTCGTATGTCTGCTCCAAATGGCGAGACTGAAGTAAAGAAGAATCCTCTTCAAAAGGTACCAACCTCGAAGCCCCCTTTCACAGTTGGTGATATCAAGAAGGCTATCCCACCTCACTGCTTTCAAAGGTCTCTCATCCGCTCATTCTCCTATGTTGTGTATGACCTCATACTCGTCTCCATCATGTACTACGTTGCAAACACTTACTTCCACCTCCTTCCATCTCCATATTGCTACATTGCGTGGCCTATTTACTGGATTTGCCAGGGTTGTGTTTGCACTGGAGTTTGGGTTAATGCCCATGAATGTGGTCATCACGCCTTCAGTGATTACCAATGGGTTGATGACACCGTTGGACTTATCCTTCACTCTGCTCTGTTGGTGCCGTACTTCTCTTGGAAATATAGTCATCGTCGCCACCACTCCAACACTGGCTCCCTCGAGCGTGATGAGGTCTTTGTGCCTAAGCCAAAATCCCAGCTCGGATGGTATTCCAAGTACTTGAACAATCCACCAGGCAGGGTTCTCTCACTTACAATCACCCTCACTCTTGGCTGGCCGTTGTACTTGGCCTTCAATGTATCTGGCAGACCATACGACCGATTTGCATGTCACTATGACCCTTATGGCCCAATCTACAACAACCGCGAGAGGCTACAGATCTTCGTTTCTGATGCTGGAGTTCTCGGAGTTTGTTATCTGCTATACCGTATTGCCTTAGTGAAAGGTCTAGCTTGGCTAGTGTGCATCTACGGTGTACCCCTCCTTGTCGTGAACGGCTTCCTTGTCCTGATCACCTACTTGCAGCACACTCACCCATCTTTGCCTCACTACGATTCAACCGAGTGGGATTGGCTTAGGGGAGCTTTGGCAACCTGTGACAGAGACTATGGGGTTCTAAACAAGGTCTTCCACAACATCACCGACACTCACGTGGTGCACCATCTGTTCTCAACCATGCCACACTACAACGCGATGGAGGCAACCAAAGCAGTCAAGCCACTACTCGGAGACTACTACCAATTCGATGGAACCCCGATTTTCAAGGCAATGTGGAGGGAAGCTAAAGAGTGTCTCTACGTCGAGAAAGACGAATCATCTCAAGGCAAAGGTGTCTTCTGGTACAAAAACAAGCTATGAAACACTAGAACAGAAACTCAGCTTGCTTTGAATTTGGTCTTTTGGTAATGTTTGGTCTTTGTCTTAAGTAATTTGGATTTAAGTTAATTTAGCTAATGCGTTGTCTTTGTTAGTAAGGGGAGGTTTATGTTTGATGAAATTTTTGATAAATAAAAGGGAAAAATTTAGAAAGATATAAAGAGGATTAAATTGCATCCTCCACCTCCTCTTAGTATGTAATGAACTACCAATTTTAATATAAGTGGTTGTGTTTGTGTCTACAATTGGATTAGAAGCATTTTTCCCTTGGCACAAAATATTTCGCGTTAACGATGAGGAAGAATTGCATTCATTAGTGATTGTTCTTACAACTCGAACCTAAAACATATAAGCTACGTGGAAACAAATATTTTACGCTCACACAGGGTATGAGGAAGAATTGCAATAGCTCGAACTAATGACGTATAAGTTATGTTGAGATAATTTTATCGTTGCTCTAAGATTTCAAACCTTTCATTAGTATTTGGCTTATATATATGATGACAGTTGAGCTAAGTCCATACGAATTATATATGATTCAATTTGTCTTAAGTTTGTTAAGTGTAAGATGAGTTGGATTGATTTTGGAGTTAATTTGTTGGAGGGTCATTCAAGTTATATAAATTACTTAGATACATTTTTTGTGCCAACCAAATTCGAATTATGCCCATATTTTTTAATAAATGACTCGAGTTAGAGCTCCATCGATTGGTCACTTTATCATACATACATCACTATTTATTTAACTTTTTGTAACGAAAAAATTACGAAACTTAGTAATTATATCCCTTTGTTCTTTTTGAAAGTCATGACAAATGGACCTGCTTTGAGTTCATTTCTTATTTTGGTTTGACTTATCTTTCTTTCGATGATTGCTCCTGTAATTAGGACTTTGAACTTCTATTAGCGCTGATGTGAGATATGTAAAAAATCAAACCATTGACAAATGAAAGTTCATTGTTATAAAATTTCAAAAAATTTGCCTAGTGAAAGGTCAACAATGTTATATATATATATATATATATATATTTCTAGTTTTTATTTTATCCAATATTTTACTTTGTAAAATTATATTATTTTAAAAAGATTTAACACGGCAAAATAACCACGCAACTTTGGGAGGAATGCACTCCTCACAAAGTGGGGTCGTAGTACCAAGGCCCGACTAAATCGATTTCTTAAATTTGAAACTCGATCTTTAAACTTTTCCTCAAAAAATCAATTCATTATTTAGCCAAATATTATTATTATTTTTAAAAATCATGTCCAAACGGAGCCTAAACAGAAGCAAAGGATCTCAAACATAAGATCCTCTATTTGCATCAATTGAAGAGCTTGTTTAGAACTTCATTCGTCTCAAAATGCTTGTCGTCCTTACTAAAATATGTGTCATTTTAAAATTTTAAGATAAAATTAATTTATTTTTTCTCTATTTTACCCTTAGTAATAGTTGTTCTTGAAGACCATAATCACCTCAATTATGGCACATAAATGTGTAGAGGTTTTTTTTCACCCCTACCCCCGGAAGCTCAGCTTTTTGGTCCCTTGGTGATTCGAACTCATAACCTTAAGGTTGGAATTGAAGGGTGCGTACCATTCAAGGAACTCGAGATTATATCATAAGACATACATAAGGGCAAAATAATCAAATACCCCTCCTAATTGATATTTTCTTAAAGGACATGTAATGATAAACACAATAATTATTTTGAGACGGAGGGAATACTATTGACTATGGAGAACAAGGACATTTTGGTCTTTGTATTAAGGTAGGGGTATTTATGTCTTTGCACAAAATATAAATTCAAGATTAATTCTCTTCAAATGTCTGATGGGCCTATTGGGCTTGGGCTCAGAGTTGATTGGGTTACTCTTTTGGGCTTCTATTTCATGCTTTGGGTTTTTTGGGATTATTATTTGAAGTCATAACTATAGTGTATATAGTTTGCAAATTTAGCTACTTCAGAACCAACTTCAGATATACACGATAAAGCTACAAAAAATCATGTTTGATGTTTGGTAATAAAGTTTCGATATTCTTATCTGAATACATTTTTGCCTATATGAAATTTCACTTTTATAAGATCCGACTTTTCTTTTTATAGTAATGTCTGTCTGAACTCTAACTTTTGAGAAATTCACTTATTTTATTACGAGGTACCACGAATGAAACAATTCTTTAGCAATATTTCACTTTTTGCATCTAAGAAAATAATTATTTAACATTATTTCACTTAAATCTAGAAAAGAACATTATTATTTCATTCTAATATTCCAAATTAAACTCAACAAATTATGGAGTTTGATGTGACATTGTTGAATAAAAATATGATAATTATAGATCCAAATCATGTGGGGAATATATGTTACTAATTAAATATTAATGAATGATGATTCTAAAGAAATATTAAATTACCTTTATTTCCTTTTGATATAGTAAGGCAACTGAATGTCATAAAGTTATTGAGCCATTAGATAAAGTTTCTTATTCTTCCATTCAAACTCACTTTTTACCTTTTTTTTCCCTTTCCGCTCATGTTTGATGTTCGATATTTATAGTGAAGCTTGATAAAATTTAAATTTATAATAGGAAGTTTTATATTGGAGGTAAATCATTTCCTAATAAAGATGACTCCGTACAGTTAAAGATGAAGGAGTACTTACCACTCTATCATAATCTTTGTTGGTCACTTTTTACCTGTTTATTAAATTTGTCTTGACATGTTTCAATTTCGTTTTTCGTATTTAATTTTAGAATTTTTTGAAATATTTTGTTTAGTTTGTTATTTGGTGTTCGATACTGTATTGAAACATGATTAATTCAGATTCACATATGCACATGACTTAGTTTCTAAATATATTTTTTCAATCTGAATTTAAATTCTGGACATTTAGTTAAGGATGAAGTTCATTCCACCACAACTCACACTGGTTTATTGAGATATTTATACAAAAAAATCAACCTAACTTGGTTACTGATTTGATCGATTTATATGTCAGTCAAGCAAAAAATGATGTGTTTGTAATTGTTTGCAAAACTTTATAGCTCAGCGGTTTAATTATCTGATTTTTTTATCTTGTTCAATAGAGTTCAAATCTCCACCTTATAATCTCTTCTTCCATTTTCTCTTTCCTTACATTCGATATATAATTACAACATATCCTCCTTCATTGAGGCTGATAAGTTTCGATTAACTGATATTAAATCAGTATCATATACTATATTGGTATCATCAGTGGCGAATTTAGGTGCAAAAAATAGGGCACCGGAACCCGTGGTCTCTTCATAAAACTAGATATTTTATGTATATATTTTCTAAAATTTGTATATTATTATATTCTTGCACCCGTGCTATAAGAAGTCTATCTGGTCCACATGGTTAAATATTGAGTTTTTTACCTTGAGGATGAAGAATCAATTCTCACTTAATACATTTTTCTTGATGCATCCATGCTCGGATCAATTCCCACTTAATACATTTTTCTGGGTGCACCCATGTTTGAAAAATCCTAGATTCGCCTCTGGGTATCATTAAGGTTTCTTATTCAGAAATTAATCGTTAGTCAATGATACTATAAGAGTATTTATACACTCTTAGTATCATTGACTAATAAGTAATTTCTAATTAACAAATCTTAATGATACTAATACAATATATATATACTGATTTAGTATCAGTTAAGCGAAATTATCAGCCTTAATGATATTAATACAATGTATGATACTTATTTAGTATCAATTAAGCGAAATTAGTTAGGGGATATATAGTGTAATTATTTAGTGGAGTATTTAGTATCAGATTTATGGTTATTTTTTTATATTATATATAGTAAACTTTTATTATGTAAAATGATGATGAAATAAATTTAAAAGAAAAAGTAGATTTATAAATCGGTCCTAGTTATTTGGGGTTAAGGCAAAATTATTGTTATTGTTAATTTATTCTATAATTTCAATTTCAACTAAAAAATAATAATTCATAAAATTTCATTATTTTTTCATGTTCATTCCATGGTTATAATCCGTAACTATAGATTAAATTAACCTTAAATATTTGACTTTTGTAAAAATAATGTGTCATTTACTACTACTTTTTTGTTAGATTTACCTAATTCTTTGGCTAATTTATTTTTCATTGAAATTTGTAAAAATAATGTGTCATTAGTATTTTTTATGACAGTTAAGCTAAGTCCATGTGAATTATATATGCATTCAATTTGCCTATGTTTGCTAAGTGTAAGATGAGTTGGATTAGTTTTGGAGTTACTTTGTTGGAGGGTCATTCAAGTTATATAAATTACTTAGATAGTTAGATACATATTATTGTGCCAACAAAAATTCCTATTATCCCCATATTTTCGAATAAATGACTCGAGTTAGAGCTCCATCGACTGGTCACTTTATCATACATGCATCACTATTTATTTAATTTTTTGGAACGAAGAAATTATGAAATTTAGTAATCATACGCCTTTATTCTTTTTGAAAGGCATGACAATTGAACCTGCTTTGAGTTCGTTTCTTATTTTGGTTTGACTTTCTTTCTTTCGATGATTGCTCCTGTAACTAGGACTTGAAGTTTCTATTAGCACTGAGGTGAGATATGTAAAATCAACCCATTGACAAATGGAAGTTTCATTGTTATAAAGTTTCAATTTTTTGCCTAGTGCAAGTTCAACAATGTTATAAGTACCACTATTTTCTAGTTTTTATTTCTCTCCTATTTTACTTTATAAAATTATATTATTTTAAAAAGATTTGACACGTAGCATTTCACTTTTATATTCTCTTTTCATATATATTTTAATTTGTTGTATTTTAATATATATATTATTTTATTATTTCTAAATTCCACTTACAAAATTACAATTTACACCTATTATAGTATTGTAATAATGTCGTTTATTTTTTAATATTTAAAGAGTCCAAGTCTTTGTGTAACACGTGAATGAAAT
>JAJOOO010008885.1:0-20663 GCA_029582685.1 Solanum piurae
CAATGGAATCACCTTAATATGCTAATTGAGCCAAAACCCACAATTCCAAAATAGCTGATCTTCAACAAAAAGGTAAGATAAAAATCTGTTCTTGAAACAACAAAAAATCACACCACAAGCACAAACAACTGCATGCTGATTTCTGAATCTTGTTTCTCTCTCTGTGAATTTTAACAGATAAAATGAGATAAACAAGATAAATAACTTATTTTTCTTTCTGGGTGTCAAAGTTTTTATCTTTTTTTACACAAAGACCAAAGGAAAGTGGAAACACAGTTTTTCAAGAACCAATTTTTCTGGAATTTTAACAGATAGAATGAGATAAAAAAAAAACAACTTTTTTTTCCTATTTTGGTGTCTAATCTAAGTTCTTTTTTATAATAAGTTTTTCAAGACCCTATTATTCTGGAATTTCCTAGGGAAAAACAACAACATCAACAACAAAAACCAAAAAATAAAACAAGAAGAGGAAAGAATAAGAACAAACCTTCAAAAGGGTATCAGGGTATGGGCCTTTTACAGCATGTGGGGTAGGTGGGGTGTGGGGGTAGGTGGGGTGCACAAAGGGGTTATGGGGTAAAGGATCAAAAGTTCTCCAATACTTTATGAGCTTTCATAGTTTTCTAATCTTACAGGTTTTGGACTTTTTTCTATCAATGGTGGAGTTCGTGAAATGACAATAATGTCCTTGGTTGATTTAGACAATGAATAGGAAGAGGTGTAAATATTGGAATTAGTGGAGGGTATTTTTGGTGGTTTCAGAGACTTTACTGACACGTATTTTGGGCATGGTGCATTATAGAAGATGAGTCACTTAAACGTCACTGTATGAGTCGTTTTCTTTTTTTTATTTGGGGAATAACTAATCAATTATTAATCGCGATTTCATTTTTAATGAGAATCGTCATTTAATTTGTGTTCGTTTTTTTATAAAGATATATGTATATTTACTTTGTAACAACTTTTTATATTTGGTTGAAGTTTAATTATTCTTACTTGAACTCAATCATATTTGTCGGTTAAGAACTTTCATATTCACAAAATGAAAGTAACGGAGATAAGGATGCTATGAGAGATGTGTAGGTATACTTAAAGACATAGAATAAAAAATAAGAATATTCGAGATAAGTTGAAAGTGATTTCAGTAAAAGACAAGATGGAGAAATCGAGATCGAGATGGTTTGGTCATGACAGTCATGTTATGGGAGATACGGATGCTCCGATACGGAGGTGCAAGAAGTTAGCTATGAATGAATTCATGAGAGGTAGAGATAGACCGAATAAGTATTGAGAAGCGGTGATTAGACATGATACGACACAATTACAGCTTATCGAGAAGATGACCTTGGATAGATTGATGTGGAGGACATGGATTAGGATATAGAAGGATAGTAGGTAGGAGTTTATGGTCATGTAATCCATTCTAGTATTACTCTCGTTTCTTGTTATTCGATTTCGTTATAATTTGTTGTTTGTTTGATATAGTATTATGTTATTGTAGTATTGTTTTGTTATTATTTATTGTTTTATTGATGTCTGATATTTTTTTATTGTTTTGTTATTATTTGTTGTTTTATTGATGTCTGATATTTTTTTATTTTCATTACTTTTTTCTAGACTGTTTTATCTTGAGCTGAAGGTCTATTAAAGTAATCGTTTTACCTCTAAAATATCATATGATTTTATATATTTAAAATGGATATATATATATGAAAAAGTTTAATTACAAATTAAATGACGATATTAAAACACATTGTCCTTCAACATATTTTAAAGTGGAAAATGAATATTTTTGGGCCCCACTAAACAACATAATTTTATTTTCTTTTAAAACTTTAGTACCTCTTTTTAATATATTTTTAGTGAAAAGAATAATTATCATATTGTAGATCCTCTTATCACGTGCCTATTTTTTTTCTTTCTATTATTGAGATCTAATTCATAAAATTCCATGTTCAACATGTTATTTCCCTTTTTACTCATCTTGAAATTGACTTATTAGGGGAAAATATAACTCTTTATTATTATTGAGTTTATAATCGATTTCACAATTAAATATACATTTTTCATCAAATTATTTATAGTGTTCAATTCTTGAATAAGAATGTGAACATACAAGTCACGAGCATAACAATCACATGACGAAGCAGAACACTCCTACATTGACATTTTTAATCAAGTAAAAAAAGATACAATTGAGAGTCTCGTAAATTGCACAATCAATTTAAAAAATTAATGAAGTCATTTTACATTTTTATGTTTTTCTAACCGAAACTCTTTCGCAATAGGACTCTAAAAATACACATACTCAAAATAGTGATATTTTGCCTAATTTAAAATATTAAATTCAATTTTGACTACATTTATGATTCCACATGGTCCTTTAATAACAAAGTAATGAATGACTTGCATTTTCAAAAAAATAATTACGATGCAAAAACAATTTTATCTTATATATATAAACATATTTTAGATGATAGTTTTTGAAAAAGAAAACATCTCATAACGGTATATAATCTTTATAATCTTACCCAAAATTTTAGATGGTGAGTTTCGATAATAAAATAAATTATTAGCAAACAACACATTTTCATTTAATTAATCTTACGCAACACACATTTGAACAAGTCAAAATCCAAAATCAGTGACGAAATTAAAATTCGCAAGACTTTTAGCAAGTTAAAGTCATGTTAAATTTTTTTTACTACGCGAATACAAAAATTTAAGATCGAATACTTTTAGAAACATCACACGTCATTTCCCTCCTCATACAATAATGACTTATTTTGGTTTGGGCTTAAAATTCATCATCCATGACCCGAATAAAAAAGCCCAAAAACAGAACCCGATCCGATCAGCTTTATTCTTCTTCTTCATCAATGGCATAAAATTCAATTTTCCAAAATTAGGGCTTAAGGAAGAAAACAGAAATGGCGAATCAAGGAGCAAAAAAGCGTAAGGAAGAAAATACTCGTCATATGAAGAAACTATTTCAAGTCATCATTGCCTGCAACGTATAACTTCTCTTCTTTTTTTTTGCAAAAAATGGATTTTTTTTTGTTTGATTAAAAAAAAAAATTAACTTTTTTTGGTTGGGTTTGTGTAGGTGATTTATTTATTGGTGAGAGGTGGAATTTTCTATTCAAGTTTCACATGGAAGCATATTGTTGGATTATTGTTGACTTCATTGGCATATACTTTACCGTACAAACAATTAGCTTCAATGGCGAAGCCGAGTTATGGTGATGATGGGGAGATGTTTGATGGTGGATATGATATGAGTACTGGTGGAATTTGTGGGTAATGTATAGTTTCATTTCGTAATTTTTAATTCTAGGTTCTGAATTTTGTCTTTTTGAGCTGTTTTTGACGTTTACTCGATATATTATCGGTCTTCGATTACATGCGGTATGTTGTTGTTGTTGGTTTTATAGAATTTGTGAGCTGTGTTACTTGGATTTGAGTATGAGACAAGTAATCTGAGATGAATACTGACTTGGGTATGATGGATTTTTAGTTCGTTAAAATGGGGCATTCAATTCTTAGTAGGTTTCGAGTGTAGTTTGAAGGATCTGCTCCATATTACACCCATGATGATTCTTGGGTTCTGACTTTCTTTTCCTCTCTTTTTGAGCTGTTTGGACTTTTATTTGTTAAATTATTGGCCTTGTTTTACAGAATTTGTTATCTATGTTACTTGGATTTGAGTATGAGATAAGTACTGACTTGGGTATGGTTGATTTTTAGTTGGTTAAAATGGGGGCATTCAATTTTTAGTAGGCTTTGAGTGTATCTTGAAGGATCTACCCCGTGTCACACTCATTTGCACCGATGATGAAATGAAAAGACAAACATAAAAATGATGAGTAGATGCTCTCTTGCTAATTGAGTATGCTAAATAGTACTCCCTCCGTCCCAATTTACGTGTCTTACTTTCCTTTTTGATTTGTCCCAAAAAGAGTGTGTCTTTCTATATGTAGTATGCTTTTCAATTCCAATATTCAAAAGTTTTTCTTTGTTTCTTAAACTCCGTGCCCAATCAAACTAAGACACTTAAATTGGGATGGAGGGAGTACTAGTTATGTGGAGTTGTTGTCCTCTCATTAAGATTTTCCCCTTATTTAATCAACTTGATATCCATCTGTGTTTTGAAGTTGTGTTTGAACTAGTGATGGAGTTAAACATTTGGACTCCTCAGATGAAATGATATTAGAAGTTTATACATCAGCAAGAAAAGCTATCATAACTGCATTTCTTTCTCGTCTTGTCTTATTATCCGGTGTTGTGGGTGGCCATTAGGAAAATTAAAGTCGGAGGTGTTTGTCCTACTTGAAAAATAACTTCTTGCCTTAAC
Source organism: Solanum piurae (assembly GCA_029582685.1). Classification (NCBI taxonomy): domain Eukaryota; kingdom Viridiplantae; phylum Streptophyta; class Magnoliopsida; order Solanales; family Solanaceae; genus Solanum; species Solanum piurae. The sequence continues at coordinate 4,355 of JAJOOO010008885.1, forward strand.
ATGTGTCTTCATTTTTCCTACTTGTTTCGGAATGAAGGCATGGGAAAAACATTTCATTTGTTTTCATGCCTTCTCTTACTAAAAAGTATAGGATTTGTATTAGTTGGGCAAGATTTAGGAGGACGCTGGTTGGATGTGTTAGCTCTGTTAAAGGAGACATCAAATTACGAGATCTTTTTCTATCCCAAGGCCCAGTACATATCCATTACCTTGTATAAAAAGTTCTTTTTATTAGTATTACTGTCGGGTTTGTGGGGAGGGAATAGACTGGAGTTTAATTAAAACCATTAGTGCGATAGTCACTTTTTATGTATATAGACTATAGAGAGAGCCTGGTTGTTGGATTCTAAAATTTGAACTTGACTTCAAGCTGTAAATTTTACGTGTGAATATGCGCTACTGATCATTTTCCTTCACGAGCTTTGTGGTAACTTAATAATCTCCTGCACCATTTTGTTTGAAAATATAATCTCACCTTGCTATGATTCTTGCTTGCAGATATTTACATGATATAATCTACATTACATGTTTCGTGCAATTGGCTTCTATCATCTCCGACAAGTTCTGGTACACATATCTAGTGGTAAGTTTATTTTACCTCTGTTCAATGGAGCAGAGCATATAATTAGTAGGAACTATTCATAGCCACTGCTGCCAAAATTTCATAAACATAAAATGTTGGCAATGTGTTATTTCTGCTGTATTTCTTCTTGGCATGCTCTATAGTTTGTCTAGCCATCACCACAATGTCTTGTTGACGACGTTGAAAACAGGCTGCTTTTTGATCTTTCATCAATAGCAATGATCTTTCGACAACCTCTTGTTGATTTGTGAGTAAAAAAGATGCACCTGAAGAAAGAAGAAAATAATTTGACCTCCTCATCATTCTTTCATATATTTGGTTAGGAATTAAGTATAGATTGCTAGCTGCTTGAGGGCTACAGCATGCTTCCTGTGGATGTGGATTAGTCAAGGTGCATGGAAACTAACCTGGATGATAGTGTCATTCAAAAGGGAAAAAAGTTAACGAGTTCCTCAGAATCCATCAAAAAAGCAAGTCTAACCAAATTGCACCACACCTTTTGTCAACTTCTTTTAATGACCCTTTTTTCCTTACTCTCTTTTTGCAGTGGTGACTCTCGAACCTTTCATTTTTGTAATAAAGGTATCCTGAGTAGTGCTTTACTCATGTCTGGGAATGGTGATGGGCAAAAATACATTGTGGTCTCTGCAGCAGTAATAGTTGATATGCATGATCGGTAGGAAATATATGATAGAAGGGAGAATTTTGTGGTATAGTTTGGAAATGAAGAAAGATTTCCCTAACATAAAATGTCTTAATAAATATAAACTTGCTGCTACTAGGAGATTGTGCAATAGTGGCCCAGTGATTTGGGCTTGAGACTTCCATGTTGGAGGTCTCAAGTTCGAAACCCCTTGCCAGCGAAAGCAAGGGGTTTGCTTCTGGGTCGAGCTCGTCGCACCGGGCTTGCCTAGTGCGGATTACCTCTCCTATGTGGTTTGCGAGCTATTGCATAGGAGCGGGGGTTTTACCTTGTGCGCACCCAAAGGGTAGCGGCTGCGGGTTTCCCTTGTCATCAAAAAAAATAATAGCGAAACTAGTTCAAGTTTCAGCACCCGGATGCAGAGACTTCAGTTAAGGGGTAAAATTTTAAGAAAAGCAAGAAGAGTATTATACATGCATAAATGAAGGCTAAAAAGGCCAAAAAGACTTGTATATAAGGAAAATAAAGTTGAAGATAGGACGCTATGGAAAGATGGCATTGCGAGGAAAGCAAGTTTGTGTTTTCCAAAAACAGCTCACTTTCTGCAAAATTTCTTTCTGTATGCAGAGAGCTAAGCATTGAATAGCTCTCACACTTGTGTTGGTTAAGTAAGAGTTAACGGTAGAAAACACACCTGACTATCACCTTTTTTGCGAGTTTCACACCCGCACTAACCGTTGTTTCTTTTTCTTACCTGAACTATCACTATCTATTATTAAAACACACCTCGAAGATGATTAGTCCAACTATCAATTGTTTCCTTTTCCAACCTGAACTATCATACCATCTACTCAACTAGGTGTGTCTTAATATATAGATGGTGATAGTTCAGGAAGGAAACAATGGATAGTTGGGATGTGAAACTCGTGAAAAAGTGATAGTTTAGATGTTTTTTGTACCATTATCTCATTAAATAACTAATGAGATTTTTAGGTTATTTGGTTGATCTGCACTAAAATTATGGTTTCCCTTTCCAGATACCTGCATTTGCAGCGTACAAGCTCTCCGGACTTATCAAAGGATTTTTACCTCAAGGTTCAGAGGTTCGTGTTAACAATAGGGAATCAAATCTTCATAGATCAAACAATTTCTTAACTAGTTGGCTTAACGTTTCTCATGATTATCCAGGATGCTGAAGAGGATGAGAAGACCCGAAAGAAAAGAGAGAAACTGGAGAAGAAAGCTTCAAGAACCAAATTCGTCAAAACAAGAGCTCGTTAGTTCAAACAGTGTTGTAGTGATGTAGGTGTTATTGAGACCTATGTATCGGCTGATGACTAATGTTTCCCCTCGAATGTCGGGGAAAACGTGTTTTAGCACACGTGTTATCTCGAGACTGGCTATCGATGTACTCTTATGTTGTTGGAAATTATTGCTTTGGGGCATACTTTGTATGATCACCAGATACAGATCCATTTTTGTTTGTTTAATATGTATCTGTGTATGTCTTGGTCAGCAGACTAAATCTTCCTCTTTTAAGAACCTGTACCATGAAACATATAATCACCATTTAGCTACATTTTGGTGTAAATTGGCATGATACATACTCCAACTTTGAGAGTGTATATCGACAAATAACTTGATCTCAACTGACAACTAACTCTATCGTGTCCCCATTGTGTCTCATGGGCACTACGCTGATATGACACATAAAGTTTGGAGGTGTTTAGATGATCATTTGGTAAGTTTGGACTGTTTAGTTGTCAATTTATGTGAAGTTAAAGTGTCAATTTATGTATTATATCGTGCAAATTAACACTTGATTTTAATACCCTTTTTCGGGTTTAAGATATAATTATGTTCTATGAGTAGAGCTGTCAGTAAGGGCGGGTCCAGCCCCACTCGGCCCAAGCCTCGTGGGCCAAGGAATTTGAAGGGCTAGGACGGGCTGACCCTTCATTTGGTAGGGCCTGAAAATGCTCAACCCAATCCAACCCTAGAAGGGTTGAGGGTTGGGGCGGGTTAGCTCTTTTTTATTTCTTTTCAAACTTGTAATTCTATAATATCAAGAAAATGAGAAGATTTTCAAATCAAATATGACAAACAATGGTGTTGTTTCAATAACACTAGCAAAAATTTAGTGTAATTAACATGTATCTCGCATACCAAATATGCGAGTGAGATAAGAGAGTGACAAGCAAGATGGGAGGGAGGCGAGGGCGCGAGATTTGTATATGTATCCTAGATACATGTGAATCTACTTTGATAGAGTGTATCTAGAACAAATTAACCTAATTTTGAGTTCATATATTTCGAGATACATGTATCTGAGTACGAAGATTCATAATATTACAACATAGCGTGTATTCAAATTATTAGATTATATACTAGTGAGATTATTGTAAATTACTCTTGAATAAAAAAAATTGGCCCGTGGGCCGACCCCGGCCCAGCCCCGATCAAGCCCCAAGGGCCAAGGACTTATATGGGCCGGGCTTATAAGCCCTAGTTTTAAATGGACTTGAAAAATCATATCCCAACCCTACCCCAATAACGGGTAGGGTTGGGCCAGCTCCATGGACTAAGACCATTTTAACGGCTCTATCTATGAGTATTACTCCCATAGTATCTCATATCACATTCCAAGCAAAAGTGCTCCCTAACAAAGATAGATTTAACTCGAGATTCTATTTTTATGAGATTATGGCAACATCCCTTAGTAATCTAACTGGAGATATAAAATATGCAATGACCTTTATGCCCCTAACGTTCTATGAAGAACTTAATAGCTAAGGAAATATTAAAAAAAAGGACTAAATTATTTTAAAAGATCAAATATTAATTCAACTTACTAACTTCCAAGAGGATGTATGCAATCTGGAGCTTACATTTACTCTAATTATTTTTCCAATTTGGATTAAAATAAAGGTAAGACTTTGGCTACTTGTGAGACTTAAGAACTAAGATATTCATCTTTTTTTTTAAAAAAAAAAGAACTAAGATTGGTCGATATATTTTAACGAGTATTTCCTCCTTTAATGAATCTTACATCGAGCATATTCAAATTAATCAGGATAATAATTTCATAAAGCGGATTAAAACAAAATAAATTATTTATAGTTTTTCCAAAAATCATATATATAAAAAATTAATTAAATATACTTTATTTAAAACCAAAAAAAATAAGAAAAGACAAGGAAATGAATGCAACAATGAAATACAATTGGTTGAAATTATTGTTTTAGTCAACCTTAGAGTATAAATAAAGAAGAAAATATGTACAAGAATACAAAACTAACTTGGCCAAGTAAAAGAAGAAATTTCATCCTCATTTTCCTGCCATGTGTATTCATTGATTGATCATAAATCAGGATAATATTTTTATTACACTGATTTGACATAATTTATTGGATTATTATGAAAACTTGAGTTGATAAGACAACTTTGACCCTTTCTTCTTCACAACCTACTATATATATGGTGCTACATGTTTAAGTGTAGAAACACACTAGAAACATTATTTTTTTTGTCAAAAAAATGGTGCAAATAAATATCAAAATTGCAATTTTATTTGTGATTGTAATAATTTTCTTGAGATGGATATGGAAATTCTTGGATTGGGTGTGGATTCATCCAAAAAAATTGGAAAAAAGACTCAAATTAGAAGGTTTCAAAGGAAGTTCTTACAAGTTTTTACTTGGAGATATGAAGGAAATTAATTCAATGGTTGAAGAAGCAAAATCCAAGCCTATTAATTTCACTAATGACTATATTTCTAGAGTTTTCCCTCACTTCACAAAGTTCATGATGCAATATGGTATGTCATCTCTTTTCAACTTATATGATATAGTTTAACTGAATTTATATTATTTAGTTTTAATTTCTAAAAATATTATTGTATTCGTAGCAATTTTTTCAACTTCACTACTTTTTAAGGATTTGACATATTTGATATATTCATCTGATTCTTTTTGAAAAATCTGAATAACATAAGATTGATCAATGTTGAGAAAAGAAATAAAGAATTTTGAAAATGTGGTCTTTAAATATGGTGTAACATTTATGTGGTTATAAATTTTTTAAAATTTGTAATCCTATATATATATATATGAAAAGAAAAGACTAAAGAGGTTTGAAAAGAGTAGTCTGTTCACACTGCTATAAAAAAATATTTACACTAGTATAAATACAATTTAAGTGGTTATAACAAGTTATTATTTGATCTCCTAAATTACCATATTAGGATTAATATAAAAGTTAGAACTTTGAAAACAGTTTAACATTATAGTTCAAAGAAAATTTACACTGTTAGTATATATAAATTATATACTCTTTTTGAGTATAAGTTTTATGCACTCTCGATATAAGCAATTTTATGATAAGCTTCAACTTATAATTTAGTAAAACTAGTAAATAATCTGGCAATCTGCTATCACATGTTAAACTACATCATTAGGTCATTTTCACCTATTTGTTTTCAAGATTTTTAATCCTACATTTAAGGATGTTAGATTCAAGTATAATTTGAAATTTTGAATGATTTAATAATGTACAATATTATTTATGCTGACGATATATATAACTTAAAATTATTATGTATTTTGTAGGTAAGAATTGTTATATATGGTTGGGTCCAAAACCAACAATGTTGATCTCAGAACCTGAATTTATAAGGGAAATTTTATCAAAAAGTTATATTTACCAAAAAATTCAAGGCAATCCAATCACTAAGTTACTAGCACAAGGGCTGGCAAGTTATGAAACAGAGAAATGGGCTAAGCATAGAAGAATTATCAACCCTGCATTTCACCTTGACAAGTTGAAGGTACTTTTAATATCTAATTTATTTATTTTTTCATTCGGTGTCTTGATATTTATTGTACGGTCTGACGGATTGTTGTCATACTTCTTTGACTAGGGTATTTGCTTATGTAAAGTTAGAAAGGAAGTTGCCCTTTTTGGTCCCTAGATGTTTCTAAATTGCAATTTAGATTCGTGTTAAAAAGTCTCACTTTAAAAGGTAAAACACTTTGTATCAAAGGCGACTCCATTCAAGGGACTTGGATCCAAAGCCAATATTACAGTTATAGCTCGGGCATAATCCAATAATTTTGGTTCAAGCTTTGTATTTGTGTTAAAAAAACTTAATAATTTATTCAGAATCGGGTAAACAAAAAGAATTATGACTCACAACTCATAAACTAAAAACTTGGATCCACCTCTTTTAAAACTCGTCAACTCGAAACCTTTAATCAAGCATAGAGAGATACTTACAACCCCGTCACGACCTCTAAGATACATCCTAGATCACTTTTTTTTATTACATCGGGGGTAGGGAAATAGGAAACTAAGGCAGGGGATTACAAGGTGGGGAGTCGAACCCTCATCAATAAGATGAGAATTCAGGTAGCCAATTAACTGAGCTATTACGATCCCACACATCTTAAATCACTTTTTTAACTATGATTAATTATTATTATTTTTTGTGTGTATATAGCACATGCTACCATCATTCTACTTGAGTTGTTGTGACATGATCAACAAATGGGACAATATAGTTTCATCAAAGGGATCAGAGATAGATGTGTGGCCATTTTTGCAAACTTTGACAAGTGATGCAATTTCAAGAACAGCATTTGGTAGTAACTATGAAGAAGGAAGGCAAATATTTGAGCTGCAAAAAGAACAAGCAGATTTAATTATACAAGCAGCAAGGTGGATTTACATCCCTGGATGGAGGTAAATTTCACTTACAAATTATATACGCCGATATATTTTCTGTCACATTAAAGTAACTGAACTTCAAACAAAGGTCATAATAAAGTCGTAAAAACTATTTTTTGTCACATAAAAATTATATATACACAATGTCAAGGGATTTAAGTGAAGTTGATTGACTCCCCTTGGACAAACATAGTTCCGCCCTTGTCAACGTCATATATTTAACCTTATGATCATTTGCATTTTTTGAGAAAATCACATAAATACAGTTCAATTACTTTAATGTGATAAACAATTGTTTCTTGACTTTATACTTTTATCAATTAGATAAAAACCAACAAGGCTTGTGGTGGAGTGGTAAGTACTCCTTCATCCTTAATCAGAGGTCTCGATTTCCAGTACCCCTGGGTACGGATTCACTTTACTCCCAATGTGGAACTTCCCAGCGCGAATTTGGATTTTATTGTTACACTATTAACTCTTGTTTTTTATATGGAACAATAGGTTTGTGCCAACAAAAAGGAACAAGAGGATAAAGCAAATAGCAAAGGAAGTAAGATCATTAGTGTTGGGAATTATCAACAATAGAATAAAGGAAATGAAAGAAGGTGAAGCTACAAAAGATGATTTATTAGGTATATTATTGGAATCAAATTTCAAAGAAATACAAATTCATCATGAAAACAAGAATTTTGGAATGACAATTGATGAAGTGATTGAAGAATGCAAATTATTTTATTTTGCTGGTCAAGAAACTACTTCAGTATTACTTGTTTGGACTTTGATTTTATTGAGTAAACATTTGGATTGGCAAGAAAGAGCTAGACAAGAAGTTCATCAAGTATTTGGAAGTAACAAACCTGACTATGACATGTTGAATCAATTGAAAGTTGTAAGTATACATTCTTGTTATCCAAAATTTTATTTGTATTTGGTACGACAAAAGTCATTTTCTGATATTTGGTATGACAGAAGTCACGTTCCTTAGAAGACGTTTTTCTATCAAAATAAAGATAATTAGTTCAGTACTTCACTTTGACATTATCATCAAACCTAACTTATTGAATGAAGATGTGACTATATGTCACAGGTTCGAGTCGTGTTATATGTTACCCCTCCTTAGGATAACATTTCTTGTGAATGACTTCTATCGTACCAAACATGACATTTTCAATATTTTTGACTACTTATTTATTTCAAACAGGTAACAATGATATTCAATGAGGTTCTAAGGTTGTATCCACCAGGAACTATGATTGGTAGAAGAGTACAAAAAGAGACCAAATTAGGGAACTTGTCATTGCCTGCTGGGATGTTACTATTGTTGCCAACAATTTATTTGCAACATGACAATGAAATATGGGGTGATGATGCAAAAGAGTTCAATCCAATGAGGTTTAGTGAAGGAGTTAATAAAGCAACAAAAGGTAAATTTGCATATTTTCCATTTAGTTGGGGACCAAGAATATGCATTGGACAAAATTTTGCTATGTTAGAGGCAAAAATGGCACTTGCAATGATTCTACAACACTATGCTCTTGAGTTATCTCCATCTTATTCACATGCTCCTCATACAATTATCACTCTCCAACCTCAACATGGTGCTCCATTGATTTTACACAAGTTGTAGGGTCGATTCACATCAGAACTCTGAAGTTAAGCGTATTTGGATGAGAGTCTATAGTACTAAAATGGTTGACCCTAAGAAATCTTCGTGTTACATTCCTTCTTTAGCTATCTGTAATTTGTGTTGTAATTGTCAAGTTTGCTTGTATGAGACGTAAAGTCCTAGTGTTGAATTTCTCCTTTAGACGACCTTAGTTTGTGTGGGATTGAGACGTAATTATTGTTGTTGTTTGTCATAGGGTGGATATATAGATTTTCTATATCTACATTAAATAGTATGTACTTTACAACTCTATGTTTTTGAGCTCTCACCATGTTATACACATGCATATTAGTTCAAAACTCACAGCTTCATCGATAATATCATGATAGTATTTATTCATAGTGTGGAAATAGGTCTATCACACGACATACCAGTCATAGAAATCCCACAACACTACATAGTCATTGTCATTACACAGTACTGGTTTGAGCAAAATCACACTGATAATATGATACTAATAGTACTTAGGGTACTAACTTCGTAGTAGATAATATGATAGTAACTCTGGCATTTCACCCTCCAAGGGTAGCATAGCATATATATAGCTCTCTACTCCCTGTCAACTATAACGGAACGCAGATTAAGTTCTTGCATAGCTGCTACACTGCAGCCGCGCTACTTCAGAGATGAAAGTGACAATCTGATCCCTTAGACAAATGCAAAGAAATTACTAGCAATTTCATTTCTTCACGCAGGTCATCCATCTAGTTAGCCACGAAAAAGAGAAAAATATTAGAAAGGAAAATATGCATATATTTACAATCTTCGAGAAGATAAGTTGCTCGATCAAAGGAGATCTTTACTTCTAAGTGCCAAGACAATCGCAACTTTACATTCAATGACAAGACTATGTCTCTGCCTACTGACCTGATGGAGAATTTGCAGTGATTTATTGCTAAGCACGTGAGTGGCCAAGTCAGGTGCGAGCCCTTGCACACCAATGCAACCTTCCTGCTTGACTCCGGGAACAGAATTTATGAAATAGAAGTGATCTTCATAGAGCTCAGGTAAACTCGAAGAAATTACTGGATACTTCACTTTTTCATGCAGGTCATCCATCTAGTAAACCAGGAAAAATAAGCATATTAGAAACATAAGAAGGCAAATATTTCTAATCACTCAGAGATATTTTGCACATAAAAGATGATAGGTGGTTAGATCATCAAAGTTTTTCTTTACTGTTAAACTTCAGATTCAAGGACAAGATAACGTCTTTGCCCACAGACCTGAAGATCTCCGAGTAATTTTTTGTTAAGCACATGAGCAGCCGAGTAAGGCGAGAGCCCTCGCGCACCAGTACAGGCTTCCTGCTCCACTCCTGCACTGGTATTAGTGAAGTTACTTAATTGCTATTCAGAATCTTCGTAAACTTCACCATCATCAGAAAGTTCATCAAAAGCTCTAACATCAAGCTGGTAGCGCAGAATTCCTCCAATGCCACCAAAACCACGGCAAAACTGAGATCCTTCCTGTGATTTGTTGGTAACAAACTCCAAACTACAACCAAATTTCCTGTACTCATTCGCAAACCACTCAAGTAGTGACAATTTATCCTGAACTTCTAATTCAGCATTTGTATCAGGATCACGGAAGTTACTTTGGACAGTGTCTTGCTCCTTGTTCAAGTGCTTGATGATTGTTTCTCCGGAAGTGTTATTTTTCAGCACATACCTATTAATGTCCAGATTTTCCCACACAATAAGGGTCTCAATAGCACCCATTTCCAGAACTTTCAAGGTATCATCAATCCCAAAAACATACTTCCCGGTGTCCTGACTGATCTCCTCAAAATATTTGCCTATCAACTTCTTCTCTTGAATAAATTTCACATTGGCCAAAACCTCAGCAGACAGCTCAATTGCTTGGTTGAAACCATTTTCCCCTCCATAAGAAACATCGACCACATTTAAAATCTTTGCCTGAAGACGAGGATCAAACATATCAGACTGGCTAAGCTCCGTCTTAAAGTCAGCTGATCCAGCTAGTATCAGACCTGAAACGTTAGGCTGGCTAGTGGCAGGATTAATATAAAACTGGGTTGCAAGCTCAGCTGTTTTCCTCACATAGTTGTGACGTTTCTCCATCCGAAGACGAGCAAAACGCAGAGCAGACTGACCTCCTCTTCCATGTTTTTTGGGCAGATCAACACTAAACTTGTGAAGGACCTCCCTGGTATTGCCACTCAAAGTCCCAAAAAGTGTCCCATTCCCATCCATCACAATAAACCCGAACTTGTCATCGGATTCCAAAAGCTCATTCAAGGCTTCTGTGTGGAACTTGTTATCACAAAGATATAGAGATGCATTAATGGGCCTGAAGGGCTCAAAATCAATTGTAACCTTCTTCTCTTTCCCATCTTCAGTTATGATTGTTCCGGTATAAAGCACAAGCCCATTTGGTGGAACCTTGTTATAGAGTTTAAGTCTCTGCTGAGCAGATGTGATTGCACCCAGCACAGATTGACGATTCACTCTACTTTTGATGTTTGATGCAGTTCCGAACTCATCTCCAAGCATCTTAGTGACCCTAGATACTTGATCCCGTGGAGGCATGATTAGAGAAATCATGCTGGTACCATTGCCCCGAGCAGCTTCGAGTGCCTTTATAAGTTTCTTGATCTTCCATATCTCGACATTCTTATCATTATCATGACTGTCAGCCATCACTGAATATCAACCTGTAGTTCAAAGATCCTCAGATTAGTAGTACACAGACAAAGACTCAAGTAAGTAGAGCTAACACCAAGTGAAAAAACAAATGCCAAACCATCAAATAAACGAATCAATTGACATCTATTGAGTGCTAAACTTATGACGGGCAGAACCAGTTTATTATTTTCGGGTAAAGTCACAATATCCATTTAGAAGTTAGTATAGGAACTTCCACAAGCTTTGTAAAACATCCAATTTTCCCCACCTCCACAACCGAGCTTTGTAAAGAATCCAATTTTGTACTTCCACAATTAAACATCTACTTCCATTGATAATCTTCGCTAGTTCACTACTTCAACAGGGCCTAGTGTTACAATGACAAATAAGCTCTTCACAGGGGCTAATCTACATAACAAATTTCATTGATCATAACGAGTGTTCAATTATAACATGTAAGATTCACTTTCTTTCAAAAAATCCAGCAATTTCTCCAATAAAAGTAACTACCATAAAATAGATTATACAATAATATCTAGTTTAAATAATCAGTTTCATAGTCCAAACAAGACAAAAAAATACACAGCATCCATAGATAACAACATAAATCCTACAGATACTTCACGTAAACAATAATAAAAAGAAGAAAAAAAACAAATAATAAATAACAAACGAATAAATCACTCGTCAATATATAAAAAGGAAACACACAATACTAATATCTAGTTTATACCATCAGTTTCAAAATCCAAAACAAACAAAAAGAAAAGAAACATACACAGAAACGGTAGATAACAATATAGCTCGATACTTCACCTAGTTAGATCAATCATACCTTAAATAACCAAATACACACATAAAGTGGATTATATCATAACATCTAGTTCAAATCAAAAGTTTCATAATACAAACCAAACAAACAACAACAACAAACATAATCAAACATAATCTCACAAGTGGAGTCTAAGGAGGGTAGTGTGTACGCAAATCTTACCCATTAGAAGGTAGAGAGATTATTTCCGATAGATCCTCAGCTGAACGAACAATAATCCAAACCAAACCCCACACACAAAAAAGATACACATGATACATAGATAACAATATAAATCAATACAGATACTTCACCTAGATGGATCGTTCATACCTCAAATAACCAAAAAATTAAAACAAAAAACAATAAATTAATAAACAACTGAGTATATCACTCATCTATATCTCGAATAATCACAAATTTCAGCTTTCTCACAAAAAAAAAAATCAAAAAAAAAATCCAGCAATTTCTCCAATAAAAGTAACTCACATAAAAATAAATCATACAGTAATATCTAGCTTAAATTATCAGTTTCATAATCTAAACCAAACAAAAAAAAATAAAAAATCACACAATTCGATCGATCAATTCATACCTCAAATAACCAAAAATTATATCAAAAAAATAAAAAACAAACAAATCACTCATCAATATGCGAAAAATAAACACAAAATTCAACTTTCAAACTAAAAAGAATCGAAAAATTATTTTAGCGAACGTACCTTATTAGAGAGAGATGAAAAAAAATAATCTGCAGATGATGAAAGAAAAGACTGACACGGCAGTTTATGGAATTTTAGAGAAAATGGAGGGGCTCTTTTTTATATATAGTTATTCTATAAGGGCCCACAATGAAAATATATTAAAATACCGACTTTTCTTCTTGTGAATTTCCAATTTTCTCCCCTCTAGAGATATTTTATTCTTTTTTTTTTCTTTAAATAGAAAACGAACACTTGGCTATTATATGTCAATTTTTCCTTGGTATTATTTTATAGATGTTCGAATCAAACTTTTATTGCGACATGTTATGATAATAATAGGTTAATTAGTGTCGCGCTTTGACACACATATTTTGACTATATGTGTTGGTAATAACTCAAAATAGGTGATCTAACAGTTGCTACACATCTAAACATATCAATAGTCATTACGAGTATGCAATGTTTTGAATTTTGAAAGTTTTACATATCACTCGTAAAGTCGTAAAGTCTCACCTATGTTAGTTTAAGTTCTTCAGAAATGATATCAGGTGAGTGTTGAATTCTCCATGAGTAGTATATTTTTGAAGAATATAATACATATGTTATACGACTCAACATTTTAGAGATTCCGAGCAACATAAAATCTCATAACATGAAGTAGTCATTGAGATTGTATACCTAAAACATATAATAATGATATTTTCTTTTGATGTTAATTTTTTTAGCATTAAATGTATCTAACCGCTTTAACCCATAACCTCCTGATCACACGATGACAACTCTTAATGTGATTAAGAACACAAGTAAATTTACATTTCAATGTATAACAAAACTAATGTTACAATGAACTTCCATAAATTTAACAATTTTCATCTTTTTCTGACTATACAATTGTGTTACATAGATGCAGAAAATTAGAGTAATATTAAAGTTATATGCACATAACATATACATTTTGGACAAATTGTCATTTGTGTTCTTTACTGGACAAGCCATGGAGCATTCTTCTTGAAATGTACATTGATCGATAGGATGGCAACTCGAGCAGGACATGCTGCAGTTTCAGCTTTAAAGTTCGAAGAAGCTTACATTTGGTGCACGGAGTGTTTAGTGTCATGGAAACGAGGATGTTTCTGCTGTTAAAAGATTGAATTCTCGTTCTAAGGTCCACGAAGACTTGTTCTGATGGTTGACATTGTAGAGGTACTCCAGGAAGTATCCGCCATAGGTGATCATAGATATAGTGGCTCTACAGAATCAAAGTAGATAGATGAGTTAGAATTCCGAAGATCCATCAAATTTTCTAAGCACAAACCCGAAGAATTTACTGAAACTTGGAACACAACGATATAACATTCCAATAGATCTTTCAGTAAAGCATACATGCTACAAAAATGTCACATTGTGAGTTAATACACCAGCCTTTTTAACTACCCCACCCCCATCCCCAAATTCCAACCTCGGGAGGATCAACGGCATTCTTACTTACCATCCACGTGACTCGAAACAGGAGTAGCATTTAAGGATAACACAACAATCCTTTTGAAAAAAAATTTGTTCAAGAAACCCCTTTCCCTTTAAAAAAAAAACTTTGAATGTTTTAAGAAATCGAAGATGCTTGGATTACTTGGCAAGCAGCTTCTTTGAATATGCAGATCAGAGAACTAATAACTCGAGCATTGTTGTCTTGTCGACACCTCGAGCTGGGGAGACTAACCCCCTACCTTGGGAGGTAGAGGGACTGTTTCCGAATTACTATTATTATCAAAAACTAAAGAATATGTATTGAGACATTTATTCTCATTGGCACTTTGGTCGCTCATTGCCAGAGGCTCATCACACCAATGAAAATTTTATCACAAAATTAGGGCGAACATTATAGGAACCCCTATAAAAAAAAAAAGGGCCTTCAACATTTCTATGGAAGTTTAAAATTTAAAAACTGCTTAACAACAATTAACGCAATCCAATAGATGCACAATGATTAATTATGTGCCACATAAATGGATACACAATCAAGTTTTCTCACCTTAGTACCACATGTTCAGGTGTTGCTGTCTCATCAAATTTCTCTATTTTGCGGATCGACGTATTACTGCATATAGTATTTATGAAAAAAGTTTGATGAGAGAAATTTCACCGAGATTTATTTCATATGGCTTGAAAAGTAGCTAATAAATGTCCCATATAGAAGACTACAGAAGACAATTTAGCTTGCCTTTGTTAATACGTATTGGAAATCGCAAATACTTGTGTCAATTTAGTAAATGTCAAAAACATCAAATATAATTGGTATACTGTATGGATTGAATACAATACCTTCTCACTCCAGCCGGGACAGCACGATGCAGTATGCAATGCTGAGCAGGATCCAGGGCATCGTTAATAGTATGAGGTACTTTTATTGATCCTAGAAGACCAGAAGACCTTGTACAATTTACAGTATAAGTAAGAAGAGCAACAAAAAAAAAGCAAAGTAAATTAGGTCTAATTTTTGGATTACGAAATAGAGATGTGCATACTGATGTAAAAACTCATTCCGCAAAAAGGTGAATAATTCTAATGGCCAAATGATCCTGTCAATTATATTTTAAAAGAAGACAAGAAAGTGAAATGAGGATGAGAAAGGGAAACAAAGATATTAATTGTTCGCTCTCTAGCCATTAGCCAATGTTCGGATTCGAGATGCTTATACAATCCTAAAAGATGTTGGTGTCCATGCTTATTGCACTTGAGAAATTGAGTTCTCACCTTTGATTTGGGGGTGAACCCAAAGAGAAAACATGAACAGAGCCAGAAGAACTAGTCGCAAGAAGAATATCTGGAAGTTCTGCCGCTGGCGCGAATGACAAAGAAAAGATATTTGAAGAGTATGATCCTCTCCTGAAGCTATATGACTGCCAATGGATAAGATAAGATCCATTAAGATACTAAAATAATAATCAATCAAAAGGCGTAATTCAAGTGAAGTTGTAACACAGAAGCATCAATTACCAATAATGTAATGACATGTAACATAACATATTACAAGTGAAACAGTACTTTCTCAGTACGTAACTACCTATTTTTTTGATATGGTAATTACTTTTAACAACCTGTTTATCGTTCTCATTTATCCCAAATTTTGATATTTTTTTTGATATATTGTTTAGAAAAAATGGTAAAGTCATATATGTTGGAACTGCAAAGTGAACTATTTCATACATAGTTCATCTCTTTTCAATGTTTGTCTAGTTTTGACTCGACACGAAGTTTAAGAAAACTCCTTACAATGTTAGACCACTTGTACAAAGTAAACTTCATACATGACGTTGCAGTTTACTTTGCAGTTCGAACATTGTCCCTCCGTTTCAATTTGTTTGTTTAGTTTTGACTTGGCACGAAGTTTAAGAAAATAAAGGAACTTTTGAATCTTGTGTTCTTAAATTAAAGATATGTTGGATGTACCAAAATGTCATTTAATCTTGTGGTCTTATGCATGACCGGTGGAAAGTTAGAAGTAAAGAGTTGCCAAAAAAAGAAAGTAAGAC